>CAUYQG010158739.1:0-15860 GCA_963574415.1 Tarsius wallacei | reverse complement strand
CCACGCCCGGCTAATTTTTTGATTTATTGTAGAGATGAGGTCTTGCTTGCCCAGGCGGGTCTCAAACCCGTGGGCTCAGGCAATCCACTCACCTCAGCCTCCCAAAGGCGCGGGATTACAGGCTGAGCCACCGAGCCCGGCAGTCTTACCATTCTTAGCTTACCTTTATCTTAAAGGTTTATTGTGATTATGAATAGGAAAGAATTGGGAAATGTCATAAATCTGACATCTTTGATCCATGCATTATATTCTCCACTAAGCCTTAGTATTTAAAGTCACACAAAACCCAATGAATTAGATAAAACTTGGAGCCTAAAGCATCATTTTGGGCTTGGCATCTCAGAATCTCTTTCTCTCTCTCTAGTAAGTTGCTTGTGAGTTGTAGGGCTACTATTGTAGAGTGACAATTGATACCATTTTTTTTTTAAAGAACTGGACCAGAATACATTTTTATCTATCGGGCTATCTTTGCTTAGTGATGAGTTGTCTGTCTATTGCCTTTCTTCAATTGACCCTACCCACAGGCAATTGCTAACTACTCAATTCTTAGGAGTAATTGTTTTTTCCTGGCACTTTTATATGAGGGTGGCCTGTTTAAAAAGCTGTTCCATTAAGTGGAGCAGTTTCTTACTAGGCTGTCTTATATTCAGCAGAAGAATTACGACAAAACCTGGCCAGGATTTGCTTTGCAATGTGTGGATGCTTTCAGCTGTGAGGCTGTACCATGTAATGTATGCTGTCTGACCCAACTTGACACAACTTGCATGGTGCATTTACTTTCCTCATTCAAAGAGATTCTCTCTTTTAAGGCACTGGCTGCTGAAAAATGCGTGAGTGACCTGAGGGGAGAGACCCAGGGCCCCATTCATATTCAGAAAAATCTCAGGTAACAGTAGGTGTTTAACCCAGCATGTTTATTGGTGGTATTTTAGCAGCAAGATGTTGATTTTACAGGTATGCTATTATTAGGTTTATTATTAAGCTACCCATAAAATACTTTATTCATGTGGATATTTAACAGCAAGACTGAATTGTTATTTAGTAATTATTTTTTGAAATTATTTAGAAAATGTTATTTTACCTCTCAATTTACTTCTCAGTTACCTCTCATCTACAGATGAGTCAAAAAGACTCTGGAGCCAATTCCCTCAGAACTCTTGAGAAAATCAATTTAACCATGCTTTACTTCAGTTTCCTGGATGTGAAAACAAATGTTTGGGCCTTGAGAATTTCCTGAAACCTTTAGAGAAAAGGGGCCTTTGAAAACACTCAGAGGAGGAGGCTGGGAAGGGCAGGGAAGAGGATAAAAGTCATTTTGCTCTCTGAAGCATGGGATATGTTCCCTAAAGAAGTTTCTTGTTTCCTTGGTTATTGAAATATGTTGAGTCAATGAGAGAAGTATGGTTTTCTTACCTGCTAAGCAAACTTTTACTGTGGACATATCCCTGCCTTTGCCTAATGAATGTATGCACGAACACTACATACACACACACATGCCCTTGTGCACACAGACACACATACACACGGACACATGCATATGCAAACAGTGATTCAAGGGTTTTGGAGTAGAACGGATATGATGGGAAAGACTCTTCAGTGAACCACTAGAACTAGCGTTTATTGGATGCTTACTATGAACTGGGCACAGGGCAATACCCCATTTGTATTATCTCATTTTATAGTCACCAAAAAAACCCTCACATGAGGTGGTTGCTATTATTACCCCCTTTTACAGATGAGAAACCTGGGGCTCAAAGAGTTTAAATTGCTTGCTCAAGCTCATACAGCTTTTCCATGACAGAGCCAGAACTTATGCACAGGATGGCTGACTCTAAAACTGATACAGATCAGGAATAACAGGCTGTGAGGCTAAAGGCGCTAGACTTCTTAGAGATTTGACCCTGAAGGGGTGCAGAATTTCCTTGGGACTGAGAGTCCACTGTGAGAACAAGAAGTGGGTGCTCTAGGCCCTGAAGTGCTGAGGTGGGTCTATATTCCTGACACTGACCATCTGCTCTCATTTCTCATGTGAACCTGTTACGGTTAATTCTGTGTGCCTCCTGGTTGGGCCATGGTGCTCAGATGTATTTGGTCAAACATGCAGGATGTTTCTGTGAGAGTGTTTTTTTTTGGATGAGATCAAAATGTAGCCTTTGAATTAGACAGATTGCCCTCCATGAAGTGAGTGGGTCTCATCTAATCATCGGAAGGCCTTCGCAGAACAAAGTCTGACCTCCCCTGAGCAAGAGGGAACTCTACCAGCAGATGGCCTTCAGACTGGAACTGCAACATTGACTCTTTCCTGGGTCTCCAGCTTGTCCCATCAGATGTTGGACTACATGGGCACAGTCTTCACGATATCATGAGCCAATTCTCTTTCTCTCTCTCTCTCTCTCTCTCTCACTCACTCTCTCTCTCTCTCATTCTCTCTCTCCCCACCCCCATTCATATAGAACCTGTCCGACTTAGAACTCTCTTTCAAACTGTTAGTGATCATCTGCTTTTTCCTATAGGATCCCCTGCAGCCTGCTATGTCCTTTCTTACGAGCACCACAGAACATCTCTAAGGCATCCCCCTGCCCCTACTCTCTTCTCCTTTTTTTTTCTGTTGTTGTTTTTGTTTTTTGAGTCAGAGTCTCACTCTGTTGCCCAGGTTGGAATGCAGTGGCACGCTCACGTGATCCTGGGCTCAGGTGATCCTTCCGCCTCAGCCTTCCAAGTAGCTAGAACTATAGCCACACGCTACCACACCCAGCTAACTTTTATTTATTGTAGAGATGAGGTCTCACCATGTTGCCCAGGCTGGTCTCGAACCCGTGGGGTCAGACATTCCTCTCGCCTTGGCCTCCCAAAGTGCTGGGATTACAGGCTTCAGCCACCATGCCCTGCCTCTCTTCTAATTTTAAAAATTACAGTTATTCTCCTTATTTCCTTCTTCTCACCAATTTATTTTCTAAGAGTGAACCTGGCAGGGCCAGGAGTTTCTGGCTGGAGGAGGTACCCTGCCTTACTCTCTCCCTCACTTGCCCTTCAAGTGCTCCCTTCCATTCCTTCTCCACACTCAAGCCTTGGCTTATGTGTCTGCTTCCGGTAGGCTTTCTAACACAGGCACTATAGACTAGCCCTCCAGTCTGCCCTAGCATATCGCCTCGTTTTATTTTCTTTATGGCAGAATCCCGTCTGATGCATTTTCTTTCTTTAGTGTTTGGCTCCTCCACCAGAACAAAACCTCTGTGAAAGTCTGTCTGTTCTCTTGTCTGTCCTTTTCACCGCTACACTCCCAAGCCTAGGACACTGCCTAGCCCAGAGCTGGAGAAAACAAACAAACAAAAAACAGTAGTTGAGTGAATGAATGAATGATTGAATACATTTTATCTGAAGGACTCAGCTGGGGAGGCAAGGGTGTGCAGGTGTGTGATATCCTACTGGTGAGAAGAGAATAAATTGCTCATTTTTGAAGGTGCATTAACTCTTTCAGGCCCCTAGGGTATCATTTAGTTCACTGAAATAGTAATTTACTAAACAGTACCTTAGGGGCCTGAAAAAGTTAATGCACCTCCAAAAGTTTCTAATTTACACCAGGGAGCAGTTTATTTACCCAGCAGGGTTCGACCTAATAGGTCTTAACTCCATTTAAGAGAGTCATAAGGACTTTATCACTTTTTCACCTTCACATTTCCTACCTTTAGCATTTATCTGTTTGTTTGTGGAACACTGTTGCCAGTTGCTGATGTGTGTGCGTGCCTACACCGTGTCCATGCTAATACCAAGACCTAAGAGACATTGCTGATTGACTTTTGGCATTAGTACACATTTTTCATGTATATTTGAATTTGTGTAAATTAGAAAAAAACAAACCTGTACATTGCAATCCTTTCAAATAATGATATCTCGGTGTCTTCTTGGTATTTATTTTAAATACTTCCTTAGTTCACATTTTGTTTTTTATCCAATAATTAGATCACAGATGTCAGAAAATGTAAAAAATTCTATGTAT
This sequence comes from Tarsius wallacei, assembly GCA_963574415.1. Taxonomy (NCBI): domain Eukaryota; kingdom Metazoa; phylum Chordata; class Mammalia; order Primates; family Tarsiidae; genus Tarsius; species Tarsius wallacei. Next base: position 11,863 of record CAUYQG010158739.1, on the reverse strand, counting down.
TTGGGTTACCAAGCCTTGTCTATAATATGCAGCTCGTTATTTTATTTCTTTTTACTGTTTCAAACAGCAAAGCTGCTTCCACTCCTAATCTTGGACACACTTGTCCTGAAGTTTTCCAGATTTAGCCTAATCTTTCTTCTTTTCCTAGTTACTGTCAATTCTGTACTGTTGTAGCATGTCAAAAAATATTTTCTCCCCTCCTGAGTTCATTTTTTGGAAAAATCATTCTTACAGATTCAGCTGTGGAGGTATATTTTAAAAAACATTTTTTGTCACCCTGATGTTACAGGACTTGGTAAGATATTTCTTTCAACCTAGGGTCATTCAGGTTATAATTGTTAACCAGCAATAGGTAGCAGAGTTTTTGGTAAAAACAGATTGTGAGTAGTTTTCTAAATATGGTCAAAACCTATTAATTAGAAGTTTCCTAATTTAGACTTTGTGATAATTCATCCTAAACTGGGTTTAAATATGCCCTTGCTATAGAATTAGGGGTTTGCTTAGCAAATAATAGTGTAAATCAGATTGCAGAGAACAAATTGCTTTTGAGAACCGTAGTATAGTAAAATCTTGATAGGGCTATTTAATTTTTTTGCATCAAAAAGTTTTTTTTTTTAATTAAACACTGTAAAACTATTTCAGCTAATAAGGTAACTGAATTTGATTTATGAATTTTTAATTTCTCAGATGTGATTCTGGATAATAGTGATTACTTGGCATAGGTCAGTAGATCTTAATAATTAGGATATCAGGTCTATGAAGTTTTAAAAGTATTTTCTGATGCAGTATTATGGTTCTATGAGTTCATTCATCCTTCTAAAGGTAGATTGCAGCAAAAAAATCAACAGGACCCATAGTAATGGAAGTTTTGAATAAAGTTATTTAAGTTTACAGAGATTCCTTAATTTTAAATAAATTTTAATACAAGCAGTTTGTATATTTGAAATAAGTAGATACATTTTATTTAAAAATCGTATCACCAGACTTTTTACTTATTCGGAATTTATTCTCCTTGTTAATTAAAGTGCTTGCCTCAATTACTAGAAAAAGTTTTAGTGTGTGGATTTTAAAAGTGAACTTTTTCTACATCACTTATTTTGTGTCTTATAAAAAATTTATGAAAACTGGATAATGGAAATATTAATACAAATAGTGTTAGGAGAAGGGTTTGGGTGAGAGCTGTTGCTATGGCGAACTTTGTTGGTATCCTCCTGCAGAGATTGTCCTACCTCTGTGTTATCTACAGGTGGTAACAATATTGGAAAGATCAAGGGTCTTACTTTACTAACTTGACCCTGGCATTCTGAAGAGCTACCCCTTAAATTCCTAGCTCCTTAATGGGCTGTACTCAGCTGTCAGGTTGTAGCAGTTGCTGCTGCCTTGATTGTTTTCTGATTCTCTTTCACATCCTCAAGTTTGAAGTCTCTACCTAAGTTCACATTTTTTTTTCTTGAGTCATACAATACAGGACTGAGCTTTCATCTGACAGCTGGGGATGAAAAACTAGATTCTGAAAATGATCTTGTCTTACAAATAGTGAAGTCTGAGCCAGTTCATCACTGACTCTCAATCTGGGTTCCCGTTTAAGAGTAAAATTTGGGGTCTTGTCATTAAAACACACACACACACACACACACACACACACACACACATTTATTTTGACTCCCATCGATGAACGACTTCTAGAGTATATAGAAGTTACACAACAGAGTCATGTCAGAAGATGGGAAGAGAATTTTAGGGGAAAATATCAAGCTGTGGGTTCTTTAGTTAAATGTGATTGTTTCAGTCAAAATAATTTGTTTGAGGCTACTCTTGTGTGTCTTACAACATTTTAATGACAATTTTGTATAACCCTGTCAATCTCCCTAACTGATTCTTCAGTCAGATACGGTTTTAAATGCTGGTGAGAGTTAATGCTGATTAAAGCATAATCAGACCAAAGGTAATTTCCTGTGGTCTACATGAACGTGGAAAAGTTCACATGAAAAATCCTAAATGTTGTAGAACATATCCAAAATCCTAAGACTTTTAGGAGTAGTGAGGCATTATTCTGCTTTAATTTATTATTGGATACTGTATGCTTTCAAGGAATTTGTTATATATTTATTGGTAATTTTTTACAAGATTTTATCATGTTGAGGAAATATGTAAATATGTGTGAGAAACCTGTAGTTAGCCTCAAGTAACAAATAGTAATTGTTATTTTAGTCTCATATTTCAATTAGCCTTAATCTTTTGTTTGTATAGCCTTGAAAAGCTGTAAAAATCAGTCATTATAGTTTAATTACTAACCATTATCCCAGGTGGCTAACTCCACTTCCTTCTAAACAAGTTCCTCCTTTCATTTAGTTTTTAAATGCCACTATCGGTATTCTCTAACAATAGTGTTATGCTTTATGTACAGAGGGTTGTCAGTTATGCTGTAAAATATTTTAAGTTTTGTTGGTTCCTCTTGGGACCAGAGAGCTGCTGCTGCTTCTTCAGTCTTTCTTTTTGAACGGTCTTGTTTGCTGTTCCACTTCAGCATAGAATCACACTTGAGTTTTACATAATGACAGAAGTTGAATGTTTCCTGCTCTACTGTTTATTTAGTAAAACATTTTACATTCCTGGATAGATACCAGTCTGTCATTAATGGATTCTTGGCTTTGAGCCAATAGCTAATAGTTTTATTGGTCCTCATAACATAGTTATGTGATTTTTGTAACCACAAGGGGCTCTTTTCCATGTTTTTCTTTCTTTCTTTTTTCTTTTAAATAACCGAACAACCCAGAGGTGCACCAAATTTAGGAACAGAGTATTTCTCTTTAAATAGTTATCTATTCCACCTCATTCATTCTTTTTGCACTTGGAAAATTGCTCTTGGAGTATTTTGATCAAGGCTTGAGACTCAGTTGCTTCATTCCCATTGCCCTGCTTTCTCTTGCTCTAAAGAGGCCCAGTAAAGCTTTTTTCCCCCCTGCCCCCTATTTGCCTATCTAAATGAGAAAAGGGCAGGAAGGGTTATTTATAGTAGGAGAGTTTGTCATACTTTATTTGATTGCTTTAAGCATTGAATGGGGGGAGGGGCAACTTAAACCTTGAAATCAGGTATCCCTAAAAAAGGAACAACAGCAACAAAAAGGTCTTTACAATTGAGTGAATGTGAATAAAATCTGTGCATTTTATGTGTGCTTTCTCTTTGTTCTTAGACATATAGGTGTTTGTCTTGAATTCAAAACCTGCCACGTTTGTCATGCTCTCACACAAGGCTATGCTGTGGTGTCTTCAAAACTTCCATGTGCGATTCCTCTCTGTTTCCTGTTTAGATCTTCTCTCCCCACCCCACCCCCAGGTATTTTAAAGCAGAAGTTAAAGTACTTTGTTACTCTGTGTCTCTAAAGTCCCTCCAAACTCAATCTTCTCTCTAGTGCATAAGTTATTGCATAATAACTCACAATCACAAAACCGTCTTAAAACAAACTATAGAAATTGGGCTGTCCTGGTGATGAGTAGAATGAGTTCAGGATGGCAGATTGTGTTTTTTGCTTTGCCTTAACATCTACTAAACAATAGTAGCAACAAATATGGAGCTAATGCATTCCAACTGTGGAAAATTTAGAAAACATTAAGGAGGATAGAGACCAAAATAATAATTCCCAATTTCCACTCCCACCCCCATATACATTTTAGGTTTTTTTTTTAACCTTCAGGTGGTTTTTTTTTCTTTACTTTTACGCACAGCAGAGATCATTCTGTATATATGATTTCACATTCTGATTTTTAATTTGTTATGTAGTACCCATTTCCGCATGCTATTTAAACTCTATAATTTTAAAGGATGCGTAACATCCCATCATGGGAATTATACTACAATTAACTCAAAGGTCTCCTAACATTGGGCATCTTGTTTTTTCTTTTCTTTTTCTTCACAATTATAAAGAATGTTGTAGCTAACATATTTGTGCATATATCCTTATCTGAGTCTTAGAATTCTTGGAGATTTTGCCTCATTTTAAACCCAATCCCACAGGTCATTAGAGAAGTTTAGTCCTACTGATAGACACTTACTTCTGGTGGTCAATTCCAGGGAAAATACTTTCCCCAGGGAGTAGTACATAAGAACACTTTATTTTTGCTGCAAGAATCTTGTCTTCAAAAAGAGATAAGATTCTGAAGTTTTGGCAGGTGAGGAGAAGGTCTTATTAATTTTCAGAGGGAGGTGTACTTTCTCAGCTAAGAAATTATGATATGACATATGTACAAACACATTTTGGTGGCATGGCACAGCTGGAGAACAAGTGCTTTGGTAACACAGGTCACCAAAATTTGGAGACACAAGTTTACTTAACACTGTGATGTTTTAAAACAGGATGATGCCAGTTCCATTAAATATCCCAGCACAACAGTGTGCTTTGCAAAGCTATTCTTTGACAAACAAAACAAAATAAACGTTTTCTGCTTTTGAAAACAATCCCTAGAAATAAATCCAATTCTATATAAAACAAACAAGCCACAAAATAAAATGTATTAGACCAAGAGAGAGGGTTCTACCCGAGGTCACCAGTGATTACCCGTTATTCCATCAGTCAGCTGTAATTACCTGACTGCAAAATTAATGTAATTTACTGATATGGTGAAAATTATGTATGAAATTATTCCACTCATAAAAACAATAGTAACTAAAAATGAAAGTTTTTTATGTGATAACCCAGTATTTTGATTTGCTTAGCTGAGCCTTGAAAGAGTAGCATGTTTGTGCTACTGATTGCAACTGCACTTTCTATTAATATCACAGCCGGTATATTTGGAAATTGAATGGAAGAACAGAAGTACATTATTACTTGTGCTGTTTCTGATTATGAAATTAAGCCTGTCAGTAATCAGACTTTAGGAGGAATACTTTCTTTACTCTGGATGAAATTGAGCTCTTTTTGTGTACTTTTTTTGTACTTCCAAGCCTGGTTATTAATTTTGTTAGCTAACTTGGTTGGTGGGTGGTTGAATGAAACCTCGTTCAGTAGGCTAGTGAGAGGAGAAGGATTTGTCTTCTGTGTTACTTTTGTTTGAAAATCTAGGGTGGCTGAATGAACTTAACAGCCCAGTAGACCAGTTAGATCTTCAGAGCAGTTTCTGGGTCTCTTGAAGTTCACACATTGGCACCCTAAGTCTGGCCAAGAGAAGACTGGGTGATGAGTTTTACCAGGACCAAAACTTCAGTTTGGCTTTTGCCCAAGAAGTAGCTGGTTGGAAGGCATGGTTCCAAAATCAGAGGATGTAGTTTGATTTCCCACAATACCTGTAAAAACTCTGATTTACCTGAACTCTGATGATCTGCAGCAGCCTCTGTACCTATCCACCAAGTTGAGAGAGGAGAAAAGCCTGAGCTTTTAGAAGATAAAAGTCATGACATCATCTTCATGTCTCTCTTGACATTTAGTATTATGTTTGTACATGGCAGTTCCTCACTGAACATTTGTTGAGAAAAAAAAACAACAACAAATGATCAAACAAATACATTAAGAGTAGGTGTTAGAAACTAAAATATATTAAAAGAACCAAGTCTCATGCCAAGTCTAGGAGTATAGACTTTTACCCTGTGTTATGTAAGGTCACAGGATGCTGTGATAAATAAATCGGTCCTATGGGTTCCCTATGTACTGTATTCCAGATCTGCCAAGCAGCAGTCACCGTGAGTGACTTGTTTTGGAATAGGCTCTGAAGCAGGGACTGAGCAGGAGATGGTCACCTGGTTTGCAATGAATTCTCACCACACAGGGCCTATTGTAAACAGGAGTGTTTTAAAATAGCAGGATGATAATGCAAGGGATTCCACAGATGACCAATTCTTTCTTGAGCGCTCTCTTCTTAAATGGCTTATGAAGTCATGCTCTTGTCTCTGCACTTTCCTTTCATTTTGAACTCTCCATCTCAGCCTGAGCAAGAATTTTGCAAGCTTTGAAATATGTCAACATAAAATAAGCTTTGAGACAGCTTGAAAAATGTAAGATTCATAATGGACTCCACTAAAAATATGGTTTGTTAAAAAAACAAACCAGGCTCGATCTTCCTCACTTGGAAAAACAATCAGATGGAACTTGAGCTATCACCACCCTTTTATAGATTCCTGCACCATGAGAAGCCAAGCATTTTCCAATTACAGCAAGCATATTTGCGATGTTCTTGTCAACCACTTGCCTAGTGACCTCCATGACCTCTTCAAGTTCTACTTGACATTCTTCAAGGCTCTTACAGAGGCTACCTACTCCATGAAGCCTTCCAGACTACTCCTCACATGACAATCTATCCATCTAATTTCACTCTCAGCTGTGTCTTGGCTTGTATTATCCTCTGGTTGATTCACCAGTGTTTTCCTCCATCTTCCCAATAGACTGGCTTCTTGGTGTTAGGAATACAGTCTTTTACTTAGCATCTGGGCACAACAAAAATTTGTTTCTTATTCATGTGGGTGCTGATGCTGTTTGCAGGGTCAGGCTGGGGTGTGTTGGAGAACTTTTTTTTCAGGAATTAGGATTTCTTCTTCTGGTGACAGCACCTTCCAATATCACCGCAGTAAGAGGGAGAGAGCGTGGGTGGTGGTGGCTGCCAGTTCCTCAATGTCTCAGCCTCAAAGTGACATACATTACTTTATATTTCAACTGCAAGGTAGCTGAGAAGTCTGGCAGACACATGGGCTCAGGAAGGATGGGAAATTGTATGTGGGTGATCCAAGTAGTCTCTACTACATAGCTAAACCAACTAAAACTAATTTCCTGAACTCTAGTCTTACCTATTCAAATCTATCCTCCATACTTGAGGGAAAAAAAAGAGAAATCAGATCATTATAATTTCGGAGTCATTACCTATAGAATAAAGTCCCAACTGTATAAAAAGTCATAGCTTCCCTCCAGAATTTGCCCTCTACCTCCCAGCCCCTCAGCTGGTCTCAAACTCCCGAGTTCAATCAATCCTCCTGCCTCAGTATCCCAAAAAGGTAGGATTACAGGCGTGAGCCACTGTGCCCGGCCAAATTTGTTTTTTTAAAAAATATTTTTATTATTATTATTTTTAAAAAGTTTTAAAACAAAGTTTATTAGAGAAAAAAGTGAGGAAGGAGAGACATGCTGGAGCTGGTATGGGTGAGATAAACGGCCGGTTTGTTTTTAAATTTGTAAGGATTTGGGGAACCTGGGTGGATGAGAAATGATGAGGTTTTGTTGAGTGTCAGGGAACTGGGGAGTTAGCATTTTTGGTTTAGGATAGGCAGTTAAGTGGATGAACTAGATTCTGGCTGTTGGAAACAGGTGCAAATGCAAAGGCAGGAGAGAATATGGTTTAGAGGCTGGACTATTTCCACCTCACTCATTTCCCATGGTAGTTTTTTTTTTAAGACTTCATTGCTTTCATTGTCCATTGGATTGCATTCTCCCGGGCTGTGCAGAACATTTTGCCTCTGCTGTTTTTCTCCATTTATAGCTGTCTCCTTTCTTCCATTTCTTTGGTGCTCCCACATGTTAGTTAAGGCTTTCTCAGCTTTCACTCTAGTTGAGCTTTGTGCGTGGAACATTCACCCCTTTATGTCCACTTCTGTCCTTCAAGGCTTCATTTGAGAACTTCCCGCTCCAAGAGGCATTGCCAGATCTTCTTGGACACATAAGGGGAGTGCCATGATCATATCTGAAGGGGTCAGCAGGCAGGTTGGCTTAGCTGGACAGCCTGGAGAGTGTTGAGGAATCAGGATGGGAAGGAATAAGAGATGGTAGAACATATTCTAATGTTAGGTTGGAAAGCTTAAGGGAGAGGTTTTCAACTCCTGAGACAGAATAAAATCAGGCTGGGAAGGCTGGGCATGGTGGCTCACATCTGTAATCCCTGCACTTTGGAGGCTGAGGTGGGAAGATCACTTGAGACCAGGATTTCATGAGCAGCCTGGGCAGCATAGCAAGCCCTTGTCTTAAAAAAAAAAAAATCAAAAAATTAGCCAGGCTTGGTGATGCACGCTTGAAGTCCCAGCTACTTGGGAGACTGAGGCAGATAGATCCCAGGAGATGACAGCTGTGGTGAATTGTGATCATGCCACTGCACTCCAGGCTGGGCAACAGAATAAGATCCTGCCTGACTCAAAAAAACAAAAACAAAAACAAAACCCCCAAAATCAAATAAAAAACAAGAAAATAAAATAACTTGGGAGAACTTCAAACTAAAGAAAACCAAAAAATCAAACATACTCTGGTTCTACTCCCTGGAGATCCTGGTCTAATTGGTCCAGTGTGAGACCTAGACATCATTATTTGTTAAAGTTCTCCCTAGAGATTCTGTTGTGCAGACAGGTCTGATAAATCTATTGGTTCATGGAGCCCTTGGAATTCATAATATGCTAATTAAAATCAAGTGGAAATGGTCATTTGTATTTTCTACCAATGGTCATTAATTTTTTTCATTTGCAATGCATCTCTCTTCTTTTTTTTCTCTTTCTTCTCCGCTAAGAACTGAAAGAACACTTAAGGATCATCAAATTTTGTTCAGTAGTTTTAGAACTTCACAGAGTTGCCTCAGGACTCCAGGCACCCCTTTCTTCTTCAACCAGAAAGGACTCACATTTATTATTTAGTTGATTTATTTAAAATTGTGGGTTCAGGTTAATATTTTGTTTGAAAAATTGTTCTGCTTCTATAAAATGTTTGAAAACTACTGCATCTAGTTCAACCCTTTACTTTAGAGACAGACCCACTTTTTAAAGACATGTTGCAGGTCACACTGATGGATTATAGCAATGTGAGGAGTAAAGAGTTGTGTGATAAAACAAAAATAAGATATTGATTTTGGCTGGGCCACTTACTAGTCATGTGACCTTAGCACCTAACTTCTAGCAGCTACATCATAGTATTAGTGTCCTGTCCCCAGTTGAGAGTTATTTTGAATGAGAATATGTGTGATTACATGCTGCACACCCTATATAATATACCAGCATGAAACGCCCTTGAAAATTCAGGACCTTTTCTCCTCTTTACTATGATACAGACAGACAAAACTAAGTCCACTTAAAACGAAGTCCTTTCTTAGGGAGAGGTCAACATTAAAAGTAGAGTTTTTGTGTCTCTTATTTATTCACTCAAAATCACTTATTAAGCACCTAATATATACCAGGCATTGTGTTCAGTTCTGAGACTTCTGCATCCAATAATATGGATGAGAACCTTGCCCTCCAGTAAGGTCTGAAAATGGCCTCTGAAGGCAATTTCGAAAAGAGTCCCTGATGGCAGATCTGCTGGGGTAAGGGTGACATTCAATGTGGTAGCTTTGAGGAGAGCACTCATTAAGGGGCTTAAATTCCTCAATGTTTGTCATTCTTTAGTCAGATCTCTTATTGTGCCTTTCTTTTCTTTCTTCCTCATATTATACTGTCTTACATGTGTGCTTCCAAGCAGTAGGAGGAGGTAGCAGAACTGGGTTTACCCCTTGGTAAGTTCCAGAGAAAATCTCTTTGTGCCTCAGATGGTTAGGTTGATGTACAGTGTGTTTCAGCCCTTTCTAAAATGGGCTGTCATTGTGTCCAAATTTGTCAATGATATGGGCTCATCTTACACGCTGTATAAACAAAAGTTGACATTAGAAGCAGGTTTTTCCTCCATAGAAAAACCATGAAATTATATATGCAACAAAAAATAAATTAGCTGCCTTGCATCTCCTCCACCCTCCACTTTAGGTAACATCACTCCAATTTCCTTTGGGGAACCATTCCTTCTCTACTGTCATGCAATTCTTATAGGGGTCTACTCTCCAATTCAGGAATAGACATGAGAGCCAGGCTGGCCAATCAGGACACCAAATGTACCCCGAGTTTCCACAGTTGGCTCAAGGTGGTAGTATGGCCATGTGGTGAACCAAATTCTCTTGGTCTTCATGACTGGTGGAGGGATGAAAATAGGTTGTTTAATCAGAGTGAATTTCAACACTTTAGTGTAGCACTTTATTCTGCTGGGATGCAGAGAGGGACATGTATTCCTGGAATGCTGGTAGCCATGGGCAGAGTATGCCTGAAAATAGAAACATTCAGTAGGAATCATATCCTGTCTGTGTCATTTGATTCACCTGGGCCTAAAACCAGACTAGCCCTAAAAGTTTTTGTTTATACAAGGAAATACATTCTCTCCCCTATATTTTTTATTTTTATTGTTTTATCATAAGCCAGCTTGAGGCTTAAATTTTTTTTTTAATTTTAGAGACAGGATCTCACTTTGTTTCCCAGGCTGGGGTATGGTGGCATCATCATAACTCACTGAAGCCTCGACTTTCTGGACTCAAGAGATCCTTCTGCTTCAGCTTTCTGAGTAACTAGGACTATAGGCATGTGCCATCATTCCTGGTTCATATACATTTAAAAAAAATAGGGACAGGGTCTCACTATGTTGCCCAGGCTGGTCTTGAACTCTCAGCCTTAGGTGATCCTTCTGCCTTGGTCTCCTAAAGTGCTGGGATTACCGATGTGAGCCATCTTGCCCCAGCTAGTTTGAGTTTTTTGTTTGTTTGTTTTAAATCACAGGATACTGAGAAAATCTGAACTAACACAACATCCTAAATATTTATTTGTTTATTCTATGAATATTTATTGGTAGGCAAACGCCTAAAGCACAGTGACATTGGGATAAAATGGGTGTGTAAGCAGAAATATATTTATATAAAATGAATGACTATAATCTGTAGTTTTATTTAGTCTGAATTTGTTTGGATCTTTTAAAAAAAAGTTTATTTATTTATTTTTGTCAGTCCATATCATGCTTTGATGTTTGGGTCTTTAAAAGGTCTTTTCTGTACAGTGGTTTAACCTGGGAAGGCCTCCAATCTGTGCATACATTGTGGGTCAAAAAGCTTTGATTAATTATATTGGTATGCAGGGAGATAGCGATAGTAGTGGTTTTAAATGTTTGCACATCAGTTTGACTCTTAAAGTCTTGGTTGTTAATAGATCATATCATATGAAAGTTTCACATTATCATTTGGAGGAAATTCAGATATTTTTTAGATGGAGTGATATCCAAAGATATTCTCTATTTCTGGGAATTTTGTTTCTATATCCCATGTTCATTTGCAAGATACATGCATAAAATCCTCTTCAGGGGGTTCATGCACAAAATGGATCACAATACAACATGACAGGCAGAAAGATCTACTCACAGGATCATCATTTGCCGCACGGGAGGTATTTGAGTTCATGTCTGGTTCATTAATACTGCAGTGCAATTGACCTGCTCTGGGTGTGCTCTCCCTTTGTTGAATTGGACCATGAATTTGTACTGGATACCTGTTGCTTAAACTGAATGACATTGTCTGATCCAAAAATAACTGTTTCTCCCCTAGTGTTTTTTTTGCAGAACTTTTTTTTATGTTTTGTCACAGGGTGTTACACTTTGCCACACTGGTACTTTATAAAGGGAGAAAGCAGGGTACAGGACAATATAGAAGATGAATAAAAAGAAGATACGTTAACATTAGTATGCTTTGCTATTTTAAAGCAAATTCCATATCATTGCATCCCACTTACCACAATTAACATTGTTCCTGATTATCATGTGACACACAGTCTCTTTTAAAATTTCCCTGTCTCAGCCAGGCTCGGTGGCTCAGCCTGTAATCCCACTTTGGGAGGTTGAGGTGAGTGGATTGCCTGAGCCTGCGGGTTCGAGACCCGCCTGGGCAACTTGGCGAGACCTCATCTCTACAATAAATCAAAAATCAGCCGGGCGTGGTAGTGCGCGCCCGTAATTCCGGCTCCTGGGAAGGCTGAGGCGGAAGGATCGCTGGAGCCCAGCAGGTCGAGGCTGCGGTGGCCGGGAGTGGCCACTGCACTCCAGGCTGGGCGACACAGTGAGACTCGAACTAA
>CAUYQG010158736.1:0-31959 GCA_963574415.1 Tarsius wallacei | reverse complement strand
TTAATTGGGCAATAGGCAAATTAATTCATCTGGCAGCGACACCGTTCTCCTTTTTGGGAAATTGTTCCCTCCTCCTGTTGACATGGGATCCGAATGGAATTTTATATTTTTTTTTCTTTTCTTTTTTTTTTTTTTTTTTTTTTGAGTTGGAGTCTCACTGTGTCACCCAGACTGGAGTGCAGTGGCCGCTCCTGGCCACCGCAGCCTCGACCTGCTGGGCTCCGGTGATCCTTCCGCCTCAGCCTTCCAAGTAGCTGCTACCACGCCTGGCTGATTTTTGATTTATTGTAGAAATGAGGTCTCGCCAAGTTGCCCAGGTGGGTCTCGCACCCGCGGGCTCAGGCAATCCACTCACCTCAGCCTCCCAAAGCGCAGGATTACAGGCTGAGCCACCGAGCCCGACTTGCTTACCCATTTTTATATAGCTTGTATTCATTAGCACAGTTTTGTATTCTGCTTTTTCATTTGTTATTACTTCAATCATATTTTCCCACAGGTGACACAATGGCCACACGCTAGTAATTCTAACAAGTTAATATACCACAATATACTTAACTGTTTCCCAGTCATAGAATATGTAGGCTGTTTTTTTTCCCCCTTGTTATATATAACACTATAATAAACAACTGAGTGTATGTAGTTTATGTCTGTTGACTTCTTTTTTTATTTTTTGGAGACAGGATCTCTCTCTGTTGTCCAGGCTGGAATGCAGTGGTGTAATCATAGCTCACTGCAGCCTCTAACTCCTGGCCTCAAGGGTTCCTCCTGCCTCAACCTCCTGAGTCGCTGGGACTACAGGCACATACCACCATGCCCAGCTAATTAAAAAAAAAAAAAAAATTTATAGAGATGGAAATCTCACTGTGTTGCACTCCTGAGCTCAAGCAGTCCTTCTGCCTCAGCCTCCCAAAGTGCTGGAATTATAGATGTAAGCCACCATGCCTGGTCTTAATGCTTAAATTAAATTCCCAGGAGTAGGATTGCTGAGTTAAAGGGTCTAAAAACTGTTATAGCTTTTCATACAAAAGTGAATATTTTTTACATTTCAGAAAAAGCGTGTTTAGATGTCATGTGTACAGGAACTGTCAGAGTCTATAAAGGTGAAAGCCTTGAGTCGCACCCTCCTGCCCGCTTTCAGTTCTGCATAACTGCCGCTGTAGCTGTCCAGAGAACGGAGGGCTGGGAAGTGCCTGAGGCCACATCGCTGGCTGTGCTGGCTTTTTGCTGTGGCTAGGAATGGAGGAGCTCAGGGCGCTCAGGGCGTGGTGTAGCGTTCTCAGCAAGGAAAGGGTCACTGGGGCCAGATGCACTAGGAGGGGGTTTCAAAATGCCAAGTTCTCCCCACCCACAGCCAGATTCAGAATCTCGTGAACATGAGCACCTCTCCACAAGAGGGTCTGCTGACAAGTCTTTAATAAATCCTCTTCTTTTTCTTTTTTTTTTTTTGAGTCGGAGTCTCACTCTGTCACCCAGACTGGAGTGCAGTGGCCGCTCCCGGCCACCACAGCCTCGACCTGCTGGGCTCCGGCGATCCTTCTGCCTCAGCCTTCCAGTAGCTGGAACTACAGGCATGCGCTACCATGCCCGGCTAATTTTTGATTTATTGTAGAGATGAAGTCTTGCCAAGTTGCCCAGGTGGGTCTCGAACCCGCGGGCTCAGGCAATCCACTCACCTCGGCTTCCCAAAGCACGGGATTACATGCTGAGCCACCGAGCCCGGCCAAGAACTAATCCTTAAGGATGAATTAACTTAAGAATTAATTCCACAGAAGGAAAAAGCTGTATACATTATATTGTCTGTAAGGTCCATGAGAGCAGGGATTTGTGTCCTTTTGTTCACCCTTGTCTCCCAAGCACCTAAAACAGTGCCTGACACACAGTAGGCACTGAACAAATATTTGTCGAATGAATAAATACGTGGATAATAAAAATAAATGAGGTTAATTATATTTTTTAAATTGACTTGATGATGGAAACTGTTTTTCAAATTCAAGTTAACATTCTAAGGAATACACTTGAGAAATGCCAAGTCTGCGGGCAGAAAAGTATCAAGAGGAGACAAGACTAGGTAGTCTGTGTGTTCCACAGGGTACTTCTCAGAATCTGCCTGATGAATTGCTGCACCTATTCAGAGCACAAGAGAGGGAAACTCCAGTGAATGACTGGCTTGAAGGGAATTTTGCTGAAGCAAGTTGATCAACACGGTACTTGGAGAATCTGGTAGAAATTTAGTAGTCTTTGTCAATGTTCTTTTGAAAATTGGTCATTTGTGAATCATTGAGCAGTTTTACAGGCCAATCCCATAAAACTGATTTAGAAGTCATCTCAAAAATGCTTCTTAGGGAAGTTTATTTATGAGCAGTTTACCAGTGATGACATATGTTGACATCAAATGAGTCTTTTATGTATATATATTTTTTGAGTTGGAGTCTCACTCTGGCCCAGGCACGCTCATGGCCACTGCAGCCTCGACCTGCTGGGCTCAGGTGATCCTTCCGCCTCAGTCTTCCAAGTAGATGGAACCACAGGTGTGCGCCATCACGCCTGGCTAATTTTTCTTGATTTATTGTAGAGATGAGGTTTCATCAAGTTGCCCAGCCTGGTCTCGAACCCGTAGGCTCAGGCAATTCTCTCACCTTGGCTTCCCAAAGTGCTGGGGTTATAGGTGTGAGCCACTGCACCTGGCTTAAGTCTTTTACATATTTTAAAAGACCAATATATCCAAATAAAAATATCAACTAATTCACAGAGCCTTTCTCTGACTGTATAAATGAGAAATTATTCTGACATTTGGTCAGCCTGAGTATAAAGAGCTCTGGATTAGGACTCTAGATTAGTTGAGATGCCTGCCTCTAATTCCAGCTCTGCTGTCAAACAACCTGCGGGATCTTTAGCAGTCTTTCTGGGCCTCAGAGACTCCCTCCGTCAAGTGAGAGAATTGAATTAAAAGACTGCTAATATTTCTTTCAGGTGGTCTAGGCAATGGTGCTTATCTGAAAGCATATTTAGTATCTAGGAATGGCATAAGTAGCTGTGACTATGAAGAACTGGTTAGTCACCTACCACGGGAATGAGGAAAAAGATAACAACAAAAAATAATCATAATAAAAGAGCTAGAGCCGGCTCGGTGGCTCAGCCTGTAATCCCGCACTTTGGGAGGCTGAGGTGAGTGGATTGCCTGAGCCCGGGGGTTCGAGACCCGCCTGGGCAACTTGGCGAGACCCCATCTCTACAATAAATAAAAAAATCAGCTGGGCGTGGTAGCACATGCCTGTAATTCTGGCTACTCGGAAGGCTGAAGTGGAAGGATCGCCGGATCCCAGCAGGTTGAGGCTGCGGTGGCCTGGAGCGGCCACTGCACTCCAGTCTGGGTGACAGAGGGAGACTCCAACTCAAAAAAAAAAACAAAAAAAGAGCTAGTTGCGGTGGCTCACACCTATAATCCCAGCACTTTGGGAGGCGAAGGCGAGAGTATTGCCTGAGCTCAGGGAGTTCGAGACCAGCCTGAGCAACATGGCGAGACCTCGTCTCTACGATAAATCATAAAATTAGCCAGGCGTGGTGGCACACACCTGTAGTTTCAGCTACTTGCAAGGTTGAGGCAGAAGGTTTGCCTGAGCCCAGCAGATCAAGGCTGCAGTGGCCATGAGCATGCCACTGTCCTCCAGCCTGAGCGACAGAGTGAGACTCTGACTCAAAATAATAATAATAATAATAATAATAATAATAAAGAACTGGTGAATACATGCATTGCTACGGCTAGTACAGCCTTGGAGACCATCACAGGGAAGTAGATGCTAAAATACAAAGTTCAAATTTCATGAACTTAAATCATGATTGCTCTTTGGCTGAGCAATTCAAAAGATTCTCAGAACAGATTGAGTACAGTCACTTATCTTTTTTTTTTTTTTGAGTTGGAGTCTCAGTCTGTCGCCCAGACTGGAGTGCAGTGGCCGGCTCCCGGCCACTGCAGCCTCGACCTGCTGGGCTCCAGTAGCTGGAACTACAGCCTCGACCTGCTGGGTTCCAAGTAGCTGGAACTAGGGGCGCACGCTACCACGCCCGGCTGATTTTTGATTTATTGTAGAGATGAGGTCCTGCCAAGTTGCCCAGGCGGGTCTCGAACCCGCGGGCTCAGGCAATCCACTCACCTCAGCCTCCCAAAGCGCGGGATTACAGGCTGAGCCACCGAGCCCGGCTAAGTCACTTATCTTTAATGCTGGCTGAGAAGAAAAGTGAAATGTGATGAAAGATACACCTAAATTAACCAGAAGCAGACCCTTTGCTATTTGCAGGTCTAGAGGAGGACCACTTTACTTACTTACTAGTTTTGTTCCATGACCTTATACGTGTCTCTTGAGCTGCCAGCACTCGATTCTCCCCTCAGATACATTTCCTCTGTACTGCTTATCTTGTAAAAGTAACTACTGTGTAACTGATGTATGAGCCAAAGCTAATTTTATAAGAAACTTGAGTGAGAGGAAATCAATCTTTCAAGGTCTCTGAAGTCCTGAGATCATAAAGAAAAGGCTAAAGAAGCAGTTTCTGGCTTTCTGCTTTTGATTTCCTTCTGAGTTTCAGTTTCCTTTTTCTGAATCTCTCTCCCCAGAACTTTCATGGTGTGTATAGATGCTCATAAATGAAACGATGACGAATATTAGGCTGTTAGAAAGATCACAGCCTGTGTCACCAACAGACAAGCCAGGCTAGCTTGTTAGTGGAAATTTACAAATGATAATAGGCTTCCACTTTTGCTTTAAGAGCCACTCCCACTTGGGGACCTGAAACTGTGTTGTCACCAAAACAGCAAGAAGTGGTTAATTCTTTGATTTACTGGAAGGAGCCTTATTGATCAAGTTCATTTAAGGTTGTAAGCTCAGTCTACACACGATCACAGTTACTTTTGCCAACCACAGCCACTTCAGTACTTAACAAGTGATAAAATTTAATTATTGTTGAGTTACAAAATCAGGGGTGGCTATGCCCATTACTGTAAGTTCATTCTGAACTCATGTTCGAGTTTAAAATTCTAAATTGTTTTCAGTTTTTCTCCTGATTATGAGATTGTGTGTTTGTGTGTGTGTGTGTGTGTGTGTGTGTGTGTGTTATGTAAAACACAAATCTAATGACCGTTTTGAAAAGATCTAGGCAAAGGGTCATGACAACAATTCAGCTATTTAGCACAGCTCTCTGTAAACAAATCACCAGAGAAAGGCTTAAAGTGAGGTAATAATTCCGGCTCATTGTCGGTGAATAAACACCAGGCAGCTATAGACATGTTTAATGAATTCCTGCACTCTCTTCAAATACAAATTAATACAAAATAGCACTTTGTGACTCTAGGTAATTGCCCGTATGGCTGAGTTGTAATGTCTCCAGGAGGTGCATAATTTAAGTGTGGATTCATGTATAGAACATACAATTCCCTGGATATTTTGAAATGAACATTTATTTCACAAAAAAGGCAAGTAAGGAGGAGAATAAAAGCTGGCAGGGAGACACCAGACACAAGTAACGACAACGCAAACTGAACAGCACTCCGCTGGAGGTGTAAACAGACTACACCTCCTTAGCACCAAGGAGGAGCAACGTCATTCAGATGGGAGGACAAGCTTCACAGAAAAAGGGGCGTGACTCCTGAGTGGCCTGGGAAGATCGGGATTGTTTTGATTAATCAGGGGTGGGAGGCATTCCAGTTAGAGGAACAGCAGAGGGAGCAAACAGAATGAGGAGGCTTGCGTGGGGTAATTACGGGTGAGGAGGGAATGGTGGGAGAGATGGAACTGTGAGGCAGGGGCTCATTTTGAAAAACTGTGAATGTCGACCTAAAAAAGTGTGACTCTCCTTTTTTTGTATCTTCATTTTTTTCAAATTGAAAAATATATATATACATACACACACATTACCACCATTTAAATACTAGCTGAGTGTGGTGGCTCACGTCTGTAATCCCAGTGCTTTGAAAGGTTCAGGGAAGAGGATTGCCTGAGCCCAGGGGCTCGAGACCAGCCTGGGCAACATAGTGAGACCTCATCTCTAGAAAAAAATTTTACAAAAAAATTTAGCCAGATGTGGTGACACGCGCCTGTAGTCCCTCCCAGCTGCTTGGAGGCAGCGGCAGCAGGATTGCCTGAGCCCAGGAGGTGGAGGCTGCAGTAAACTGTGAGCATGCCATTGCACTCCATCCTGGATGACAAGAGTGAGACCCCCAACTCAAAACAACTGCAACAAAGAGCTTAATTAAGCAAGAAAGGATTTTCAAATCGGGTACCCCATCCCCCAAATCAGAATAGATTCAGAGAGACTCCGGGGCTGCCACATGGTTGGGTGGGATTTGTAGACAGAAAATGGAAGTGAGGTATAGCAACAGCCGATTGGGCACAGCTCCTTGTTTGCCATACTTGAACACTGCTTGAAGAGTTGGCCGCCTGTGAGTGGTTGAAGTATGTATGGCTGCTGTGACTGACTGAGACTTGACTGTTTGTTATAGGAGTAGGTTATAGTCTGTTTACACATGCAGTTAAATTACAGTTCACTCTGTGCAGAGACAACTTTGGGCTGAATTATTTAAGTATTTAAGGAAGCAGCTTTAAGGCTAAACTTAATTTAGCGATTGTCAGAAAATCATTAAAATATTCCAGGCAAGAAATGCCAGTGGGGATAAAAAACGGGAATGGATCCAGAGCACTGAGAAAAGGTGGGTGCCCGTTTAAGCAGGCAAGAAGATGGAAGTCAAGGGGCTGTTAAAGAAGACTGGGGTTTCTAGTGTCAAAGGGCAACATCACAGCAAATTTAGTTTAAAGATTTCGGGTGGTTTTATTTGCAACTCTAGGATCAGACCACACTTCATCTCATAAAATATGTTCCCATGAGCTGAGCAGAAGAGACTGGCTTTGTAGACACAAAGGGCTGAAGAAACAGAAGCAAAGAACAAAGAGTGTATTAGTCATTTGAAAGCTACTTTTTTTTTTTGAGTCAGAGTCTCACTCTGTCACCCAGGCTGGAGTGCAGTGGCACACTCACAGCCACTGCAGTATCAACCTACTAGGCTCAGGCGATCCTTCCGCCTCAGCCTTCCAAGTAGCTGGAACTACAGGCGCGCGCTACCACGCCTGGCTAATATTTTGATTCATTGTAGAGATGAGGTCTCGCCAAGTTGCCCAGGCGGGTCTTGAACCCGCGGGCTCAGGCATTCCACTCACCTCAACCTCCCAAGGCTCGGGATTACAGACTGAGCCACCGAGCCCGGCTGCACTTCATTTCTTTATGGCAGAACCTCTTAGAGTAATACACACACTAATGAGGATTATGAACCACCTACAGAATAAATGACATCTGGAACAATATTCCCCCCATATCTTTGGACACAGAACCTTCATTTTTGAGTTGTGTCTTGTCTGCATAACACACTTTAGGAAACATATTAGACAACAAGCCGGTTGAGAGCTGAGACCTCATCATAGCTATTTGCTCTTGTATTCCCTAGAGACCACTGAAGAATATTTTGGTCCCAACAGATATTCGGTACATTTCATTAGGTAGAGATTAAGATGAAGCCATTCCAGGTACAAAAGTGAAAGAGCAGGAAAGCACAGGTCATGTTTAGGAATGTTTAGTTCCATTGGGCAACAAGTAATGAAGGATACTATTAACAATTGTATGCCAACAAATTACATAACTAATTCCCAGAAAGCCACAGTCTACCAAAAAACAAACACAAGAAGAAATACACAGTTTAAATAGGTGTATAAAAAGCGAATAGATTTCATGAATAACCAAAAACAAACAAACAAAACAACAACAATAAAACTCACAAAGAAAAGCCCTGGCCCTTATGACTTTGTCACTAAATTATAGCAATCTAAGTCCAACAAGTACCATCAAACTAGATGATGGGGGAATTCGCACTTTACCCCACCATTAGTGGATTGCTGAAGGTTAGAAGAGTTCTGAGAAGGGAGAAGGACACACTCAGGGCAGGGCAAATTCCTCTTTCCAAACAGAGATGTTGCTGAACCATTGGAATCATCTACACCCCTAAGCTGGCGAAACCCAGATTGGCTCTGGATCTGCTGGGGACAGGCTCCATGACATTGACTGTTTGATCAGACATTGGACTTAAGTCTGTGAGGAAGTGTAACAGTTCTGAGCAGGAACATGGAATCAAAAATAGTCATTAATATTTTAAGTCCAGAAATCACCAGCAACAGGGCCTCAGACCTGTCTAGAAATTATTCTGAAGGTAGGTTACGCTGGTTTGAAGCGGGCAGCCTACTATTGCCTCAGGGAATTGATGTCACTGTGGCTAAAGCAGGCCAAGCTTGCTTTCATCATCTTTAGTAAGAAATCAAAACTACTTAGAAAGGGACAGGCGCAGTGGTTCATGCCTGTAATCCCAGCACTTTGGGAGGCTGAGGTGGGAGGATTGCTTGAGCAGGAGTTCGAGACCAGCTTGCGCAACATAGCGAGACCTCGTCTCTACAAAAACAAAACAAAACAACTACTTAGAAAAATGTGACCAAAGTTCATCTCAAACCCTAGCTATAACTATTACTCAGAATTGTCTTAGATATTATAAAATGTCCAAATGAGCTTTCTTCCCATGCCTCTCCATTTTTAATTCCGTATAAATATCTATGAAAACATGAACACATGTATCATTGTATCACAACATTATCTTGGTTCCATGAAAGATTTATCAGACTGTTAAGTCAATCAACACCTGATCTTCAGCAAAACAAGAGCATAGTCTGTTCATTTAGAAGCATTTAATGCATATCAGTATGACTTTTCTTTTGTGTTCTTCTCACTTCTATATTTCTGTTTGGAAATCTCTCTGAAAAATGTAATATTTCATGGGGAGACACCTCTTATCAACAAGGGTGCTTGAACGAAGCATATTTGTATACCTAACCCTTAACTGTACCCCACAATATCATAATAAAAAATATTGAATATAAAACAAACAAACAAAAAACAACAAAAACACGTAATATTTCATTTCCCCTACTATCCTTTTTTTTTTCTTGAGACAAGGGTGCAGTGGCACAATCATAGTTAACTTCAGCCTCAGACTTGTGGGCTCAGGTGATCCTCCTTCACCCTCCTAAGTAGCTGGGATTATAGGTGAGAACCACTAAGCCTCGTTCCCCTCTGTCTTCATTCCTTCATTTGCCAGATAGTTACTGAGCCCCTGCTATGCTCCAAATGCTGACCTACTCTCTGGGGATTGATCAGTAAACAAAGTCTGCCCTCATGGAGTTTACGTTCCAGATAAGGGGACAGATAATGAACAAAGAGATAGGCGCTGGTGGTAGAGGCTGTGTAGAAAGAATCAACGCTGGAGGGTGACAGTGCTGCTATAAACAGAATGTTAGGCAACCAAGTTTCTCAGAAGCCATCACAAAGTATGAGACCTGAAAACAAGAGAACATTTTGCAAATGTCTAGGGGAAGGGTATCCTGGAGGGAGGGAATGGCAAGTACAAAGTACAAAGACTCTGAGATGTGAATGTGCTTGATATGTTTTAAAAAAATAAGCACTCAGCTCAGTGTACCAGGAGAGTCTAGTGGAAATGAGGTTGGATAAAAGGTGGGTGCCATGCTCTGAGAGTTGGAGTCTCACTCTATTGCCCAGGCTGGTGTGCAGTGGCACGCTCATGGCCACTGCAGCCTTGGCCTGCTGGGATCAGGCGATCCATCTGCCTCAGCCTTCCAAGTAGCTGGAACTACAGGCATGCACCGTCATGCCAAGATAATTTTTTTAAAAAATTTATTTTAGAGATGAGGGTTCACCAAATTGCCCAGGCTGGTCTCGAACCTGTGGGCTCAAGCGATCCTCTCACCTTGGCCTTCCAAAGTGCTAGGATTATAGGTGTGAGCCACTGTGCCTGGCCCAAATTCATATATTGAATTCCCAAAGTGCTGGTATTAAGAAATAAGGCTTTTGGGGGGCAGTTTATGTTTATTTTTTGGGAGGGGGGGAGAGATGGGGATCTCAATCTGTCACCCAGACTGGAGTGCACTGGCATGATCATGATGATCACAGTTCACAGCAGTCTTGACTTCCTGGGCTCAGGGGATCCTTCCACCTCAGCATCCTGAGTAGCTGAGACTACAGGCGTGTGCCACCATGCTTGGCTAATATTTTTTTATTTTGGCCGGGCTTGGTGGCTCAGCCTATAATCCCAGCACTTTGGGAGGCCGAGGTGAGTGGATTGCCTGAACCTGCAGGTTTGAGACCTGCCTGGGCAAATTGACGAGACTTCATCTCTACAATAAATAAAAAAAAAATTAGCCGGGTATGGTAGCGTGCGCCTGTAGTTCCAGCTACTTGGAAGGCTGAGCCGGAAGGATCACCGGAGCCCAGTAGGTCGAGGCTGTGGTGACTGGGAGCCTGCCACTGCACTCCCAGTCTGGGCCACGGAGTAAGACTCCAACTCAAAATAAATAAATAAATAAATAAATAAATAAATAAATTTTTTATTTTTTGCAGAGATGAGGTTTTGCTATGTTTTCCCAGGCTGATATAAAACTTCTGGACTCAAGCAATCCTCCTGCCTCAGCCTCCTAAAGTGTTGGGGTTACAGGTGTGAGCAGCTATACCCAGCCAATATGTATATTTTAAAACGACAGTGATGTCATTTTGTCAGATTTTCTCACTTACCTAGATAGCAGATTATAGACTTAAAAAAAATTATTTTGCCAAGCATTGTGGGCCTGTAATCCCAGCTGCTTGAGAGGCTGAGGCAGGAGGCTCACTTGAGCCCAGGAGTTTGAGACCAGCCTGGGCAACATAGTGAAACCCTGTTTTAAAAACAAAATCTTTTAATTCTGAGATCATGTACCCTTTACCTAGTGTCCTCCAGTGTTAACATTTTGCAAAACAATAGTTCACTATCACAACCAGGATATTGACATGGATACAGTCAAGATACAAAACATTTCCATCATCACAAAGATCCTTCATGTTGCCCCTTTATAACCACACCCACTTTCCTCCTGCCTCCTTCCCTTCCTAATCTATTCTCCATTTCTATGATTTTGTTGTTTTAATAATATTGTATAAACAAAATAATACAGGATGTAAACTTTTGGGATTAGCTTTTTCACTCAGCATAATTCTCTGGAGATTCATTCAGGTTGTTATGTGTATCAATAGTCTGTTTATTTGATTACTCAGTAGTATTCCATGGTGTGCATATGCCACAGTTTGTGTAATCATTGACCCACTGATGGTCATTTGCGTTGTTTTCAGTTTTGGGCTATTATGAAGCTATGGTCTGAATGTTTGTGTCCTTCCAAAATTGATACATTGAAACCTAATCCCGAAGGTGATGGTATTAGAAGGTGGAACTTTTGGGAGGTGATCAGAGCCCCCATGAAGGTTAGTGTCCTTATAAAGGAGAATTGAAGAAATTTGTTAGTCACGTCCCCTTCTGCCATGTGAAGACACACAAAAGCATCACAAATGAGGAAGAAACCCTCATCAGATACCTAATCTTCCAGTGCCTTGATTTTCTACTTCCCAGCCTCCAGAACTGTGAGCAACGAATTTCTGTTGTTTATAAATTACCCAAGCGCAGATATTTTGCTTTAACAGCCCAAGTAGACTAGGACAGTGAGTAAAGCTGCTATGAACATTTGTGTATAGGTTTTTGGGTGAACATAAGTTTTCATTTCTGTGAGATAAATGCCCAGAAGTGCTACTGCTGTGTCCTGTGGTTGTTGCACATTTAGTTTTTGAGAAACTCCCAAACTGTTTTCTAGATAGCTGCACCATTTTACAGATGTATCAAGTATGTCCTCTATTTTCTCTGCATCCTTGTCAGCATCTAGTGTTGCCACTGTTTTAATTTTAGTCATTCTCATAGGTGTGTAGTGATATCATATTGTAGTTTTTATTTGCATTTAGTTTAGTGGCCAATGAAGTTGAACATCTTATCAATACGTGCTTGGGTAAAAAAGTATGTGTTTGTCTCTTACCCATATTCTAATTAGATCTTTTTTATTGTTGAGTTTTTAATATATTCGAGATACTAGTTCTTCTTTATTGATTGATTGATTGATTGATTGATTGAGTTGGAGTCTCAGTCTGTGGCCCAGACTGGGGTGCAGTGGCCGCTCCCGGCCACCGCAGCCTCGACCTGCTGGGCTCCGGCGATCCTTCCACCTCAGCCTTCCAAGTAGCCAGAATTACAGTTGCGCGCTACCACGCCCAGCTAATTTTTGATTTATTGTGGAGATGAGGTCTCGTCAAGTTGCCCAGGCGGGTCTCAAACCCGCAGGCTCAGGCAATCCACTCACCTTGGCCTCCCAAGGCGTGGGTTTGCAGGCTGAGCCACCGAGCCCGGCTTAGTTCTTCTTTAAATACATGGTTTGCCAATATTTTTCCCAGTCTATAACTTGTCTTTCTATCTTCTGTCACAAAGTTTCTTGCAGAGCAAAAGTTTTAAATTTTGATGAAGTTCAATTTATCAATTTTTCCTTTTATAAATTGGCTTCAGACATCTTTGCCTCACCTTATATCTTGAACATTTTATCCTACTTTATTTCCTAAAAAGTTTTAATGTTTTACGTGTACATTTAAGTACATGATCCATTTGGAGTTAATTTTTGTATAAGGTGTGAGACTCAAGTTTTGTTATTTTGCCTTCCTTTTTTTTTTTTTTTGAGTTGGAATCTCAGTCTTTGTTGCCCAGGCTGGAGTGCAGTGGCACGTTCACAGCCACTGCAGCCTTGACCTGCAGGGCTTAGGCGATCCTTCTGCTTCAGCCTTCCAAGCAGCAGGAACTTCAGATGCACGCCACCACGCCCAGCTAGTTTTTGTGATTTATTGTAGAGACGAGGTCTCACCAAGTTGCCCAGGCGGGTCTCGAACCCACGGGCTCAGTCAATCCTCTCACCTCAGTCTCCCAAAGTGCTGGGATTATAGGCGTTAGCTATTCGCCCAGCTTATTTTGCCTTTGTTTTGTTTTGCTTTGTTTTGTTTTGAGTTGGAGTCTCACTCTGTCGCCCAGGCTGAAGTGCAGTGGCACGCTCATGGGTCACCCTAGCGTCGACCTGCTGGGCTCCAGCAATCCTTCCGTCTCAGCCTTCCAAGTAGCCAGAACTATCCGTGTGTGCTACCACACCCGGCTAATTTTATTTATTGTAGAGACGAGGTCTTTCCAAGTTGCCTGGTCTGGTCTCGAACCCGCAGACTCAGGCAAGCCACTCACCTCAGCCTCCCAAAGTGCTGGGATTACAGGCTGAGCCACCAAGCCTGGCCCTATTTTGGCTTTGAATATCCAGTACTCCAGGGCCATAGGCTGGAAAGTCTGTATTTTCTCCATTGAATTGTTTTTTGTTTTTGTTTTGTTTTGTTTTATTTCAAAGATGTGGGATACAGTTCAGGATTAGGTATATATGTGGACATCATACGATAAAGTTTGGGCCACCCTTTGGTCCTCATTTTGCCTGGTTTATGGATAGTTTTTACACTTTGGTCAAAATTCATTTGGGCATGTTTGTGGTGTGTCTATTTCTGGGTTCTCTATTCTACGAGTATTGATTTATGTATCTATCCCTCTGCCAATGCCACATAGTATTGATTGCTGTAGCTATATAATTAAGTCTTGAAATTGGGTAGACTGATTCTCCCCATTTTATTTTTCTTTTCAAAATTGTTTTCACTAATCTAGAACCTTTGTATTTCCATATAGATTTTAAAATAACTCTTTCCATCTATAAAAAAAACTTACTGAAAGTTTGACAAGATTTGCATTAAACTCGTTTATAAGTTTGGAAGAAAATTGACATCTTTACTATGCTGAGTCTTCCAGCCCACAAACGCAGTATGTTTCTCCATTTATTTAGATCTTCTTGGTTTCTTTCATTAGCATTTTGAAGTTTTCCTCCCACAAGTCCTCTATGCGTTTTGTTGGACTTACACTTAGGTATTTCATTTTGGGGGAGAATAATTGTAAGTCATTTTTATTTTATTTTATTTATTTATTTTGAGTTACCCAGGCTGGAGTGCAGTGGCACCCTCATGGCCACCCCAGCGTCGACCCGCTGGGCTCCGGTGATCCTTCTGTCTCAGCCTTCCATGAAGTCGGAACCACAGGCACATGCTACCACACCTGGCTAATTTTTTGATTTATTGTAGAAACAAGGTCTCACCATGTTGCCCAGGCTGGTTGTGAACCCACAGGCTCAGGCATTCCTCTCACCTCA
The DNA here is from genome assembly GCA_963574415.1 of Tarsius wallacei. Lineage (NCBI taxonomy): Eukaryota > Metazoa > Chordata > Mammalia > Primates > Tarsiidae > Tarsius > Tarsius wallacei. The sequence continues at coordinate 17,743 of CAUYQG010158736.1, read as the reverse complement.
GCCTCCCAAAGTGCAGGGGTTAAAGGCTGAGCCACCGAGCCCGGCCCATAAGTCATTTTTAATTTTGTTGTTAACATAATGTAATTGTTTTTTGTTTGTTTGTTTGTTTTTTGAGCCAGGGTGTCACTCTGTCTCTCAGGCTGGAGTGCATTAGCACGATCATGGCTCACTGAAGCTCCAACTTTCTGGACTCAGACTTCCAAGCAGCTGGGACTACAGGCACACGCCACCACGCCCAGCTAATTTTTTTGATTTTATTTTTTTTGGTAGAGATGAGATCTCACTATGTTGCCTGAGCCGGTCTCAAACTTCTGGGCTAAAGCAATCCTCTCATCTTGACCCTCCAGAGTGCTGGGATTACAAGTGTGAGCCACCATGCTCAGCAATGTGTGGTCTTTCATCTGCATCTCTGGAGAACAAATAACAAAATGACATTTAAGACTCTTTTTCTTTTGACCAAAGACCATATTTATACATTATACAACAATCTGAAAACAATTGACAAGCAAAAACGTCCTGAAAGCATTTATAATTTCACAATCAGAGGGTCAACAATTTGATGTGTAGCTTTCCAGACCTTTTCCTAGGGCAGATGAAATATATGTAAATAGGTGTTTTGGTTGAACAAAATCCTCACTTTTGACACTTCTACAGTACTCAGCATAGGATCTGGACTTGTTTTTTGGTTTGTGTATCAATCTTTTTTTTTTTTTTTAGGGCCTCACTCTGTTGCCAAGGCTGGAGTGCAGTGGCCCACCACAGCCTTAACCTCCTGGGCTTAGTAGGTCCTCCTGCCTCAGCCTCCCAAGTCGCTGGGACTACAGGAGTATGCCACCATGCTAGGCTACTTTTTTTATTTTTTTTTTGAAGACAAGGTCTTGCTGTGTTGCCCAGGCTATTCTCTAACTCTTGGACCCAGGCAATTCTCCTGCCTTGGCCTCTTAAAGTGCTGGGATTACAGGTGTGAGCCACCATACCTGGTCTGAAATTGTACTTCAATTTTTATCATGTAGATGGAGAAACTCACAGTGATATGATACTGGATAGGAAAAGACTGCATTTATTATAGATAACACACTCATGTATTAAAGTTGCTTCTACCTGTTCAGAATGGTTTCTAATAAATTTGCACATTTCTGGGATGAATCATTACTATTTCTATTAATAAAGAAAATCTTGTGCTAGAAATTATTTGGAGTGGAAACTTTTTTTATTATAAAGATGTGGGGTACAATTCAGGGTTAGGTATACAAACATTGATTATGCAGATACCCTTGTTGATGAGGTATGCCCCTCCCTCCCCTAGCAGTTTCCCTCAACTGCCAATCCCATCCTCCCTTCCCTGACAGTTTCCCACTAACTGCCAATCACTTTTTTATAGTATTATAATTGTTCAAGGTTTGCTTATGAATGAGAACATATGGGACTCTGTTCTTTGTTTCTGTGATCACTGAGTACGATCAACTCTAAGTTCATCCAAATTGCTGCAAAATCCATATGTTTGTCCTTCTTCATGGCTGCATAATATTCCATTGTGTATATGTACCACAATTTTTTATCCAGTCCAGCTTTGATGGGCAACATGGTTGGTTCTATGTTTTTGCTATTGTGAATAGAGTTGTAGCAAACATATGTGTACATGTATCTTTTTTTTTTTTTTGAGTTGGAGTCTCATTCTGTGGCCCAGACTGTAGTGCAGTGGCCGCTCCCAGCCACTGCAGCCTCAACCTGCTGGGCTCCGGCGATCCTTCTGCCTCGGCCTTCCAAGTAGCTGGAACTACAGGCGCGTGCTACCATGTCCGGCCAATTTTTTGATTTATTGTAGAGACGAGGTCTCGCCAAGTTGCCCAGGCGGGTCTCGAACCCGCAGGCTCAGGCAATCCATTCACCTCAGCCTCCCAAAGCGCGGGATTACAGGCTGAGCCACCAAGCCCGGTGAAATAATTTTTAAAATTGAGTAGGAGCACACACAAATAATTAAAGACCACATGAGGAAACAAACAATCATGAAGAAGAGTCCACACATAAACAGAAACAGCACAAGAACCATGACGAGCTGAGTAATCAGAAAGTGATTCCAGTATGAATATACTTAAAATGTTGATGGGGATAATTTTAAGGATCAGAAAACAAGTCAAAAGAAGAGAAGAATGTCTGCATCCTCATGTCTATTGCAGCATTATTCACCTTAGCCAATAAATAGAATCAACTGTGTCCATTGACAGATGTGATCTATCTATCTATATATATTTATCTATCATCTATCTACTTATATATTAATAGGAATACTACTTCATTTTTAACAAAGAAAAGAACCCTGCCATTTGTAACAACATGAATGAACCTGAAGGTCATTATACTAAGTGAAATAAGTCATACAAAAAATGTCTGTATGATTGCACTTGTATGTGAAATCCTAAAAAGTTGACCTCATAAAAGCTCATAGAAGCAGAGAGTAGAATGGTGGTAGCCAGGGGCTCGGAGTACAGGGGAATGTGATGGGAGGGAGAAATGTTGATCAAATAGTACAAACTTGCAGTTAGACAGAATAAATAAGTTCTGAATATCTATGGCACTTGGTAACTATAGTTAATAATAATATTGCATACTTATAATTTTCCAAAAGTAGATCTTAAATCTTCTTGCACAAGAAAAGTGATAATTAAGTGATATGATGGATATATTAATTAGATTGATTTAATTATTTGCAATGTAAACACACATCAAAGTATCATATTTTACACTATAGCATATACTATTTCTATTTGTTAGTTCTAACATAATGAAACTGGGAGAAAAATAAGATTCTACAAAATAAGTGCAGACAAATTTTAATAGACAAACACTAACTTTCCAGACATATAATCATTAAACTTTTTTCTTTTCTTTTTTCTTTTTATTTGAGTTGGAGTCTCACTCCATTGCCCAGGCTGGAGTGCAGTGGCACACTCATGGCCACCCCAGCGTCAACCTGCAGGGTGGCGGTGATCCTTCCACCTCTGCCTTCCAAGTAGCCGGAATTACAGTCGCGCACTACCACACCTGGCTATTTTTTAAAAATGTATTGTAGAGACGAGGTTTCTCCAATTTGCCCAAGCTGGTCTCGAACCCTTGGGCTCAGGCAATCCATGCAACTCCGCCTCCCAAAGTGCAGGATTACAGGCTAAGCCACGGAGCCTGGCCAATCATTGAACTTTTAACTTCTGTAGGGAGATTAAACTGAGCTAAAGACCTAATTAGTGAATTAGAAGATTTAAATTAAAAAACTAGGATAATATACTAGTATATCTCCATCCTATCTTGTGCTATAAATAACCAAGAGAAAGAATTTAAGACCCAAGCAGACTATGGGTCAAACCATAGCATATTAAAGTAACGTGGGACAAGTAGTTTGATTTCTCTGGGTCTTGGCATCTTACTGAGTAAAAATAAGGTCAATTTTACTGATATTTTCAGAATTAAAGGAGAGAATATAAAGTGCCTAGAAAAACATTGTGGAAGTGAAATAAACAAAAGTTGTGTTGATTATTCATGCATATAACTTTATTCTATGTCCCCTTAATACTTAACCATATCATCAACCAAAATTGATGGTGTTCTCCCGTGAACATAAAGACTAAGGTGGAAGACATGGAACATATTCTGCCTAACTGAATATATTGCAATATGATGCTTTTTGAATCTCAAAGTAGGAGTCATTAATTGGGAAGAGTGAACACTGGAGATAAAGAAAAGCCAGGAACACTTTGATGAAGAATATAAGTAGAATAAGCAGAGAAGGGAAATAGGCTTGTTAACTCATAACACATCAAATTGCTAAAATATTAAATGCGATGATGTATTTCCAGAAGGGTGTTCAGTCCTGGGCTAACATTCAATGTTTGATACTTATTAATACTTTTATAAAATGGAAAGTTTTTACTATGTTACATCTGTAGAAAACCTCCTTTTAAAAAATGCCATTCTGCTTCAGGCCCCAGACATCACAGCAGCTGCACATATATTTCTCTGAAATTAGATTTCAAGAAACATCTTCTCCAAGCCCTTCAGAATATAATGCTCATGAGAAGGACGTATTAATCATAACCCTAGACCATTTCAACATAGAAGAGACTCTTTCTCATAAAAATAGGGAAAAATCCATGAAAAAGCTAAGTAGCCAAAAGATATGTCAGCTACTCCTTATCAGAGCAGGCAATAGGATAAGTAGATGGGAAAGTTAGCAGCACCTGCTGAAGAGGAAGAGCTGACCTACTATGTGTATTCATGGTCCACAAGACATGCTTGAATTTCTGAATTTTGTAAAGTCAAACATATTGCCAAATGGTTAGAAGTCAATAAAATACACACAATTGCATTTGACTCATTCCAATGTCCAGAAGCGTATAACCTTCTGTCTCTACCACTTACCAGCTATGAGAACATCACAAGATACCTAAGCTCTCTGAGCCATATCTTAAAAATCCATTCACTCAGACAAATAGCCTACTCTATAGTTACTGTAAAGATTCAATAGAAGAAAAATGAAACTCTTGGTAGCTATCTCCATTGTTATTCTTGGTAGTATTCCATTCTTATCAATCTAATATGTCTGTCTAGGAAAATTGAAAGTGAAAAAGAAGACAAAGCACTCACAAGGGGAAACAGCACAAACCATTGGTATTAAAACTTTGTTTTAACTTCATAAATATTTCTTCCAAGAAAAATGTTACATAGAAATTTAGTATATAAGACTGATTTATACTTGTAAGTTGATACACATATAAAAGGATCAGGGTTCTGCCTAATTGGCCATTTCCCACCGTGATGGCTTGAGACAACGCCATGGACAGATAGAACTTCCACATTTTCAAACAGTTCAGTCAGAGACTCTGATTTATTATCTTGGTGGAAACATATGAAGGGGGATCAAAAAAAAAACCTGGCATTTATTTATAAATATTGTATATTTATTCTTACATGTTTAACTTCAGTGACCTTCAATGGAGAGGCTCTTCCACTACTCAAAACAGTTTTTGAACTCGTCAATTTTGATGCCTTTTAGTGCTTCTGCTGTTTTTTTTTGTTTGTTTGTTTCAGCTCTTACACATTGGCAAAATGTTTCCCTTTGAAGACATTTTTCATACAGGGAAACAAACAAAAAAAAGTCGCTCAGAATGAGATTGGGTGACTTGGGAGGGTGAAGCACGGGGGTCATACCGTTTGGGTCAAAAACTGCAGAACACTCAATGCACTGTGGGCAGGTATGTTGTCATGGTGGAAGAGCTGGTCACCTGTTTGCCACAACTCAGAATGTTTCTTCCTCAAATCGTGATACAAACTTCTCAAAACTTCCAGATAAAAAACTTTGGTTGACCACTTAATCTGGAGGAACAAATACTGAGTGTAATGTAAAGAGCCCACCCTCCAAAAAATATAATTCTGGGTTTTGGGGGGGATCCCCTCTCAAATGCATACACACACACACACACACACACACACACACACACACATACACGCATATGCATATATAGATATATAAATATAAAAGATCTGTAGCCTAATGAAAACCACTAAAATACAGGTTATTGCTTCAGAAATCTTACTGGATAACTGTGGAATCTATAGTAATGATCACAATTTATTTCTTATTTTCCCCAGATTTATTAACTCTCTCTCACTAGCGCTGGTCAATGGCTATGAGTCGAAGAAATGTATATTACTTCTGTGCCAAAGAATATAAAAGCAGTATGAGAACTCCATGCATGATCATTTGCCTTCTTCCACAATAGCAACATTCTCTTTGATGAAGTATCCATCAGATTAGGTGCCTAAGGGACTATGTGGAGTAAGCACTGCAGATTGAGGTGGAAATGTAGCACGAATGAGAAATATACTTCGAGAGTGAAGTCATTTATATTTGGGGCTAATTTGTTGCAGCCACACAGACTAGATCATTATGTGTAAAACAGTAGCAATTGTGAAATGATGACTTGATAATTTTAAAAGCATGTATCATGTGAATATTATATACCTTTTCCAAAGAGTAAGACATTTTAGGCCTCTAACTTTCTACCTGTTTTATCCAATGAGTTTTGGTCATAACAGATATCTATGCCTTATTTTGCTTTCTGACAGGCTATACTAAAATCCTTGGTCAATGTGTAGTGTTGTATGTAACTCAAATTAGGGAAGAGGAATTTTAACTATTATGGTTTCAGATCTTAAGCAAATTTGTCCCAGGGGAAACTGGTTCCAAAACTGTTTTGTCAGAGAGTTGCTGTTGATTCTGGAATTCAGGACTCAAGATATGACTATTGAAGTCTATTAAGTAATAGGTGTATAGATCTTGGCATTATTTAGATATTAAATGTATTTGAACTTAATTTAATAAAATACAGATCCCGATAATGTTTGTAACATCTAACAGTATTTTCTTGTCCTGTGGTGCATTATGTTTTTCTATTAATTCATTTTATTTTAATAAATAATATTAATTGAGCATCTGCTATGAAGTAAAAATACCTCCATGTATTTTGTATGAGTTAATGATACTCTGTTGCTCTCTAACAATTTATAATTTAGAGAGACAGTGAGACACATTAGAAAATAATTTCAAAACAATCTGATACATTGCACAGGAAACACACATGAAGGAAGGCATTCTTCAGCCTGTGTAAGAAGATGGATAGGAGTAAGCTTTCTTAGGAAGTTAGCATTTATGCTGTGAAAGATCAGTAGAAATTAGAAAGTGTGTTAAGAAGAAAAAGAAATTTAAATAGAGAGAAGAGCATGAACAATAGCAAAGAAATTCAACATAATATCGTATTCTGAAGTGGACAGGAAAAGCAATTCTAAGTAATTCAGTACAGTTGAAATATGACATTGAAGGCACAGACTGTCAGGAGACAGGATTCTAGAGGCCTTTTGTCATTCTATAATCATGGTAGCCACTTAAAGATTCTGTGAAGAGAAATAACATGATCTGTATAGTAGGTAGATCATGATGGTAGCAGGATTGATGATGCACTGGAAGGTATATTTTCTTAAAAAAAACAATTTGGGGAGAGAAAAAAATTTAATAAAACATTTTTAAAATTTATGGATTTACTTATAATACCTTGAGGTCTGTTACATGATTTATTAAAATCATGTGTTATTCTCAGAATAGACTCATCGATTAGATATAATAAAAACCAAACCAAATTATCTCAATTACTTTAAATTCTAATAACTTGTAAAGTCTTTTTCTATACACATGCAAATATTTGATGAGCCAAAACTGATGATGAGGTTAGACAATGTCAACATAGGAAATGTGAAATAATAAAAGCTGTGAATCTGATAATTATAGAAGCCAAGCTGAATAAATCAAGTCTCTTACCACAGTGTTTTCCTACTCTTTTTTAGTTTAATTACTAATTATCTCCTGCATTTCTAGCTAGACACCACAATATGGATACAAATGCCTACATGTGAAAATATTTTCTGAATGAATAACTCATAGAAATAATATATCTCATGATCCAATCTTTACTATAACGTAGCAAGCAGTTAGTAAGTGACTACTCTGAGGCCAGAAATATATAACAAGATTTGAAAGATATAAAAGAGGTAATGCATACGTGAACTAGCTTGATGAAGCCACCCTACAATGAATACATATTTCACAATATCATGTTGTACACAATAAATATACGCAATTTTAAATTGTCAATTAAAATAATTAATTAATTAAAAATAAAAATAACAGAAAAATACAAATATTAAGGTACTTGCTCTCTTTCTTCTAAGTTATTTTTCTTAGTAGTAAATATTGAGTTTATAAAAATAGTACCCCCAAACCAGGAAATGTAAGTATAGCATATGTTAAAATTCAGTGGGAATTATGATCTAAAAAAATCATATGGAATGGATTATTTAGCACAATCAAGGCCCCAGACCTCTGTTTTGTTACTGTGGCAGTGACAGACTGTTGTCCCGCAAATCATTCCCTTTTCCTTCTTTCTACATTCTAGATAACATTTATCAGTCTCTTGTGCAGTTTTAGCTAATTCAATGTAGATGAAGTTGATGTCTGTCATTTCTAGTCTTGGCCTGTATAAAAACAAAATCTTCCATACAATTCTTCATGCTCTCACATCCCTTATTTTCCAGATTAAATCAGATGATGTGGTGGAGATCACTGAAGCCCTCAATGATATCAGAACCACTGCACGCAAAGAGGCTCTAATGTCTGTTGAACATGCTATTGAATTTTATATAAATAAGAAATGAACATCAGTTGGATTAAATCACTAATATTTGAGGATCAGTTTGTTAAAACAGTTAATGTTATATGCCCCTAAATAATACAGTTAACACATCAAGAATTGTGCATCTTTTAATGATGAATATATATACATATAAATATATAGAGATATATTCATATATTTTTATATGTGCATACATAAGCTCAGAATATTAGTGTATAAATTGAATATCAGTGAATGGTTTATTGTGAGATTGCCACTATAAATTAATGTGAAGTCAAGAGTACTCATATAATTAGTGCATTTTCTCCATGAAAATAGATGTGTGCAGACATCTATTTTATGAATTTAATTCAGACATTTCTTAGGAAAACAGAAGATAAAAAAGAGAGAATGAAGGAATTGAAATAAAGAAACAGGAAGATAGAAATCTATGATTTAAATCTGTTAGGGAGGCATAATCACTGCAAAAAGTTTTAAAAATAGATAATTTTGTTTTGAAATAAAATGGAATTAATCACATTTTGTAAGGCAAAAAAGCAAATTAAAATGGCCAAAATATTGTAATATCAGAGAAATGAAAAGATACATATATAAAAACTTTCAAACCATGTAAGCATTCACAAGTGAAAACACAGTAATGAGTTCAAGAATGTAGGAAAAAAGCTGAATAGAGATACTACAATAAAGTGCCATCAGCATGTGTGTTAAACCAAAGTAGTCAGAGTTGTTTATTTTTTAAAAAGTTTTAATTGCATTTAATTTTATTTAAAACTTGTGGGATACAAGTCAGGATTACATACATAAGTGGTTTAGGTACAAGTGAATTTTTGGGTCTCCCATGGGACCTCACTTCACCTGGATTCAGATCTGGCACCCTTTTTGATATTATGCGCTTTCCTCCTCCACTGGCAATGTCCCACTACTGCCAATCCCATTTTTTGTAGTATCTTGATAGATGTTCAGGGTTCACTTTTGAGTGAGAACTTGTGGTACTCAAGTTCTTTTTTTCCATGATAGATAACTGAGTATGATAGACTCCAAATCCATCTGAGTTGTTGCAAAGTCCATAATTTTGTCCTTCTTTATGGCTGACTAATATGCCACATTTTTTTACCCAGTCCAGTTTCGATGGGCAGCACAGTTAGTTCCATGATTTTACTATTGCGAATAGTGCTGCAATTAATATGTGTGTGTAGGTATCTTTTTTTGCAGAATGATTTGAGTTTCTCCAGGTATATTCCCAGAAGGGGGATTGCTGGGGGGAGGAGAACCTATTCAGAAAATGGTACTGGGGAAACTGACTGACCACACACAGAAGAATGAAACCAGACCCCCACCTATCACTACACACAGAAATTAACTCCAAATGGATCAAAGACCCAAACGTAAAACCTCAAACTGTAAGAATCTTAGAAAACACAGGAGACACCCTTATGGAAATTGGAATAGGCAACCAATTCCTTATCAAAACCCCACATGTCCATGTCATAAGAGATAGACAAGTGGAACATCATTAAACTGAAAGGCTTTTGAAAAGCAAAAGAAACTATCAAAAGAGTGGGCAGACAGCCCACAGAATGGGAAAAGATATTTGCCAACTGTATATCTGACAAAGGCCTAAATCCAGGATCTACAAGGAACTCAAACGTGCCTAAAGGAAAAAAGCAAACAGTCCCATTAAAAACTGAGCAAAAGATATGAATAGACACTTCTCAACAGAAGATATGCAAACATCCAACAGACATATAAAAAATCGCTCAGTTTCACTAATCATCAGAGAAATGCAAATCAAAGTCACATTGAGATACCGCCTAACCAGTATGAATGACCATAAAACAAACAACAACAGATACTAGCAAGGATGCGGAGAAAAGGGAATGCTTCTACACTCTTGGCGGAAGTGCAAACTAATTCAACCTCTATGTAAAACAGGGTTGTTCTTTATTTCAATTTTGTTATCCTCACTAAGGCATTGTGATTTTCACTATGTCATAAAATTAACAAAATTAAACTTACATTTATTTATGTAGCTGGTTTTCTATTTTTTTCTTAGTTTTATCATATTTACAACAGTATTAAAACATTTTTTTTCCTTGTAGAAGGTAAGTAATGACATTTTCTGCACTGTTTTTATTATAGTCATCTGATCAAGAGTTGTAGAGTAGTTTCAATCAGGACATAGAGAAGTAAAAGAATTATAAAAATTAGTTATAGACAAAACAAACAGGAGTCGGTGACTGAGTGGATGTGGTGATCAAAGAAATAAGATTCAAGATTATGACCAGATTTTTTATTTGGATGACTTGATATTTGGTGGAGCACTCTATTGAGTTTGGGATTGTAGGACAAGAATAATTTTGATGAGAAAGACTATTTTATGTTTAGACACAATAAAATTTAATTGATTGTGGGATATTTAAATGAAAGTCTAAACAAGGCAGTTAGAAAAAATATAAAACTTAGAAGAGGCAAGTCTGTGTTGAATATATGTATCTATAAATCATTAAAATATGTGGTAAATTAGAAATTGTAGAGAATCTTTTCATCTATGAATGATGTGAGTATGAATGTTTTAAGTGTCTAGGAAAATTACCAGCATTTAAGACATGGGAAGAGCAATCCTGGATTGAAAAAGATTAAAAATTTTGAGACTATTAAGTTTTGGTAAGTATGTAGACCAGCAGTACAGCAAAAAATCTTTCAAAATACTAGAGGAAAAAAAATATCAGGATAAATAATTAAAACATCCAGTTTAGAATGATTTTGTAACACTAAAAATATATTTGTTATTTGATTTAGCAATTGCAGTTCTAATTATATATCTAAAAAAATTTTTATGTACCAGAAAACATGTATAAGAACACTCCTAGCAACATTGTTTGTAAAAACAAAACATCTTAGAAAAATACAGAGTTTTACAAGAAAATTAATAAAATATAATAGTGAAATTAAATTTAATAATTAAATACTAAATAACAGTGACAATAATAGTTTTGACATGAATAAATCTCAAAATATATTGATTGGAAGAGAAAAAGCAAGACCCTACAATATGCTGCCATCAATATAAAATTGAAAGCATGCAAAACTTCCAATATGTTGTTAGAAATATATAGATATATTTTTAAAAACAACTAAAAAGGCAATGATAATCACAAAAACCAGAGTGATAGTTAACCTTGCTAAGAAAAAGAAATATAAATGAGGACCATATTATTTTATATGAATGAAATATTTTATATTGAAAACAAATTTTCAAACTGCGTTGGGAAGATTAGTTAGAGCTTATAAAGGAAATTGAAGAAGAGGTATTAGATAAGACAAAGAGTTGGAGAATACTATTAAGGGAGACCATGTACAAAGAATGATAATATTTTGAAATGGAGTAGTTGACTGTCAATAGCTGGTAATTAGCTGAGGGGGCTCAGAACATTTTACCGCAAATTATGGCAATTTGGCTTACCTGAAGGAAATTGAGAAAGCCACAAAATCAGAAGTTCTCTCTGGCGTTCTCCCACCTTTCTCTGCTGAAGTAGAGCACAAAAATAAGAAAAAATTTTCCCTCATCCCTTTTCCCCTGAAGTGGGTCATGAAACCTAGCTGATCTTCCCCTTAAGGAAGACTCTCATTCCAGAGTCACACTTCCTATACCTTTATATATCCCTATCCTTGAAGATGCAGAAACGACAAGAAAAATCTGAATGAACAGGTCTTGTTAAGTCCCCCTCAGTTTATATCATTACATCATACCCTCTGTTCTGCTGTACACTGTTCATCAAACCTAAACATAAACCCAAACATAAACAGATTGTCCACTCATCAAACCTAAGCTTAAAAATACACAGATTGTTCTGGGTTTTTTTGGTTTTGTTTTTGTTTTTTTGGAGGGGGGTTTCATTTCTTAAGATTCTTGTGTCATGTAAAACTTATTGAATAAATTCGTATGCTTTTCTCTTGTTAATCTGTCCTTTGTTATAGGTGCCTTAGCCATGAAAATAGCAATGAAATGGTAGGAACGACTTAGCACTTGTCTTTCCTGCACAGTCAAGAAGAATAAGAAAACTCTTTAGTTCGTTTGTGTCATGCTGACTGAGAAAATTCAATAGGAAGAGGGATTTGGAAACAAGAATGCATTTCTGTGAGTAATGAATAGAAGGTGAGGAAGTGGAAAGGGTAGGGCTAAGAGGGTGGGGGCTAGAATTGGATACAGGGCTTGAGAAACTTAAGATTGGAGAATTTTGGACTTGCCATGATCCTTATGAGAAGAAGCATATAGAATGGAAAAGAGTCAAAAGTACAGAACATAAAATGATTATTAAAAGGAATGAAGTGCTTAAGATTGTGGGTGATTATAAGATGTAGATTACAGGTGAGAGGTTTCAGCTTCTGATCTTGACAGATATGCTTTTATCAAATCACGTTTCAACGGAGAGCAACTTGATAAAAAACACAAACACAAAAATTTGAAGACTTAAAGAAGGGATAAAAGAATTTGGAATATGAGGGGGCCAAGATGGACAATTGCTGATTCCCAGTGTAAGTAATCTTTAGGCCAAGGAGCATATGATTTGTAGCAGATAAAGGCTGAGGATACAGCAGTTAGGGTCAAGGGATGCTAAGATCCTGGGAGGAGACGGGGAACAAACTGCCCAAGATTTCCCCTTTCAGGCATTTAACTAAATACAAACCATACGTCTGTGGGACAATACCAAGCAGACAGAAGTACCTGGTGGCTAAAGATTGTATCATATGTTTTGAGAGTCTTGCAGTGTTTGGTTGGCAAAGTTGGTGATGCAGAACAAAACAGAATGGAAGGAATTTGACAAATAACCTCAGGCTTTATATGGAGATTCAGAAGTTACACACCAGGAAAAAAAGATTATTTTAGGATTAGAAACAAACCACATTCCACAGTCTATTCCCACAATTTTCAATTTTAAAAAATATCCCGTCCTGGAGAAAAATGTCATCATGATTCACTACATTGATCTTTACTCAGTGGCTGACATTCAACAAAAATTGCAAGACATGTCAAGTAGAGATTTTTAAAAATGAACACTCCAGCCAGGCTCGGTGGCTCAGCCTGTAATTCCAGCACTTTGGGAGGCTGAGGTGAGTGGATTGTCTGAGCTCACGGGTTCGAAACCCGCCTGGGCAACTTGGCCAGACCTCATCTACAATAAATCAAAAATTAGCCGGGCTGGTAACGCGCACCTGTAGTTCCAGCTACTTGGAAGGCTGAGCCAGAAGGATCGCTGGAGCCCAGCAGGTTGAGGCTGCAGTGGTCAGGAGTTGTCACTGCACTCCAGTCTGGGTGACAGAGTGAGACTCCAACTCAAAAAAATAAAAAAAATAAAAATAAATAAAAATAAATAAACACTCCTCCTCAAATAAAGTAACCAGTAAGCAATTTGTCCAATGGAATTATTATACACGATTTTAAAATTATCAAAACATAAGGAGAATATAAATAATTTTACAGAGCAAATCCATTTTTAAAAATCAAATTTTAAAAAAATATGAATTATATGCAATAACTTATTTTAAAAAGTAGATTAGCCACAGTAGGAAAGTGCTATTGAACTGAAAGATAGAGAAAGCATACTGAAGCACAGAGAAGAAAATATAAAAAGGAGACTTAAGAACAAGATGGAAAGTTTAACGTAGCTATAGGTGGGTCCTCACATGAGGAGGAGAAAGCAGAAGAGTTGCAATATTCATTGGGTACTGGCTGATGATTTTCCATATATAACCATAGGCAACAATACACAGATTTAAGAAGCTACACACAAACTGACCAGGCTAAATGCAAAGAAAATCACACCTAGGTATATCATGTATTTGCTCTCAAGGAAGCAGAAATTCCATGAAGAGGCTAAACTAATCATTTGATAGAAATCAGAAAAGCAGTTGCCTTAATGGGATGGTATTGACTAGCAAGAGTAAAAAGGGAGCTTCTGGCATTCTGATATGTCTTGGTCCTGGATAGTTATTAAATGGACATATTCAGTAGGTAAAAATGGATCTAGCTGAATACTTTGTTCATATTTTCACATATCATGTTTTAATAAAAAGTTTATTTAAAGCAAGCCCATGAGATTTGATGATTGAAATGGAAATGATTCTTTTTCCATCTAATTTTCTATAAAATGCATTGTGGTAAGAACACTTAACCCGAGATCTATTTTATTTTTTATTTTAAAGAGGTGGGGTGCAATACAGAGTTAGGTATACAAATGTTCATTATGCAGGTACCCTTGTTGATGAGGTGTGCTCCTCCCTCCCCGGCAGTTTCTCTCAACTGCCAAACCCACAAAGCCTCCTCCCCTGGCAGTTTTCTGCTATTGCCAATCCCTTTCTTATAGTGTTATAATAATTGTTCAAGGTCCGCTTATGAGTGAGAATGTATGGTACTCTGTTCTTTGTGTCTGTGATATATCACTGAGTATGATAGACTCTAAATCTATCCAAGTTGCTGCAAAGTTCATATGTTTGCCTTTTATGACTGCATAGTATTCCATCGGGCATATTTACCACAATTTTTTATTCAGTCCTCTTTCAATGGGCAGCACAGTTGGTTCCATATTTTTGCTATTGTGAATAATGCTGCAATATACATGGGCAAGCAGGTATCTTTTTCATATAGTGATTTGAGTTCCTCTGGGTATATTCCCAGTAGGGGCATGGTGGGGTCATATGGAAGGTCAATTTTTAGATCTTTTGGGAATCCCTAAAGTGTTTTACACAGAGGTTGAACTAGTTTACACTCCCACCAACAGTGTAGAAGTATTCCCATTTCCCCACATCCTCTCAAATCAAATGGTCCCTGAAGAAATGCAAAAAATTATCAAAGATTACTATGCACACTTGTTTACAAACACACTCAAAAACCTAAATGAAATGGAGGACTTTCTGACATCACACAACTTCCCAAAATTGAAACAAGAAATTGAGACATTAAATAGACCAGTAACAACCCAGGATATCGACTCCATCATAAGAAAATTACCCACATTCAAAAAAAGTCCTGAACCAGACAGCTTTCCAGAGGAGTTCTACAAAACATACAAGGAAGAGCTGATACCATCCTATTAAAAATATTCAAACTATTAAGAAAAACGAACTCTCCCCATATCATTTTATGAAGCTAACATCATACTGATACCCAAATCAGGTAAAGATTCAACAAAGAAAGAGAGTTACAGGTTAATGTTTCTTTTAAAACAAATTTTAAGTGTAAAATACAATGTTATTTACTATAGGTACTATGTTGTACAACAAATCTCTAGAGCTTATTCATCTTGCTTGATTGCAACTTTTGTACATTGTTTTGTAGTTCCCCATTTTCTCACTTCCCAGCCTCTGACAACCACCATTTGTTTGTATAAATTTGATAATTTCAGATACCTTACTTAAGTGGAATCATGCAGTAGCACAACCTGTGTATGGGTTGTTTCACATAGCATAATGTCCAAAAGGCCTGTCTATGTTCCCCCACATGGAGAACTTCCTTATTTTTAAAGTTTAATAGTATTCTGTGGTATGCGTCTTTTATATTTTAAAAAAATTTACCCATTGACATGATTGACATTTTGACTATTTCCACATTACTTATTGTAAATAGTGTGGCAATGAACATAGAAGAGCTATTATATCTTAGAGATTCTGATTTTAATGTTTTAAATAAATATGCCCCCCAAAATTGCTGAATTATGTGGTACTTCTGTTTTTTACAATTTTTGAGGAATTCTGATAGTGTTTTCCATAGGGATAGCATGATTTTGCATTTTCACCAAAAGCATTCCAAAGTTCTAATTTCTCCACATCATCACTAAGACTTTTTTTTTTTTAAAGATTGTAGTCATCCTAATAGATGTAATGTGATATTTTATTGTGGTTTTCATTTGTATTTTCTTAATAATTGGTGACATTGATTACTTTTACATTTACTTCTTGGTCATTTGTATGTCTTCTTCAGAAAAATGTCTGTTAAACTTTTAAAAATAAGGTTGTTAAGTTCTTTTTATTTGTTTGCTTGCTTGTTTTTAGTTGTTGAGTTGTATTAGTTTCTTATATATTTTGCAGATTAGCTTGTTTATAAATATATATATATGTACCATATATACTTATATATGGTTCACAAATATTGTCACCTACTCTGTAAATTGCCTTTAACACTGCTGTTTTCTTTGCTATGTAGAAGCTTTTTAGTTTCATGTAGTTCCACTTGTTTATTTTTTATTTTGTTTTCTATGCTTTTAATTCATGAAACAACCATGAACTATGCCAAGAACCATGTCATAAAGATTTTCTCCTATTTTTTTAATAGTTTAGTAGTGTGGGGTCTTAAATGGACATAATAGATACCTACAGTTTATTTCACCCAAAACCCACAGAATATATATTCTACTCATCACTGCATGGAATGTATTACAAGATCAATCATATCCTTGGCCATAAATCAAGCATAAACAAATTCCATAAGGCTGAAATATTTCCATTTACCTTCTCAGACCACAGTGGAATAAAAATAAATATCAACACCAACCAAATTTCCCCAAAGCCCAGAAAGACATGGACACTAAACAGCATGATGCTGAACTACTTAGTCAACACTGAAATCAAAGCAGAAATTAAAAAATTCCTAGAAACAAATAAAAATGAAGAAACAACTTACCAAAACTCTGGGATGCCACGAAAGCAGTTCTAGGAGAGGAATTTATATCTCTACAAGCACACATCAAGAAATCAGAAGGTTCACAAGTTGAGAGCTTAACAAATCACCTAAGGGAACTGAAAAGAGAAGACCACCAAAATCTCTACTTTAATAGAAGAATCCAAATCACCAAAATACGAGCCCAAATAAGGGATGTAGAAGACAAAAATACCATAGAAAACATGAACAAAACAAAAAGCTGGTTCTTTGAAAGAATTAATAAGATTGATGGACCCCTAGCCAGAATGACCAAGAAAAAGAGAGAAAAAGCCCAAATAAACACAATTAGAAATACAAAAGATCAAATCACAACTGACTCCAAAGAAATACAAAAGATTATCAGAGATTAACATATACACGTATATGGAAACAAACTTGATAACCTAAATGAAATGGAGGAATTTCTGACATCACACAACCTCCCCAGGTTGAAAGAAGAAGACATTGAGACACTAAATAGAACAATAACAACCCAGGAAATTGACTCTGTCAACGAAAACTACCTACAAAAAGAAAAGAAAAAGAAAAAGCCCTGCACGGGATGGCTTTCAGGCAGAATTCTACAAAACACACAAGGAGGAGCTGATACCAATCCTATGGAGAGCATTCCAGGCGATTGAAAAAGATGGACTTCTTCCCAAATCATTTTATGAAGCTAACATCACACTGATACCCAAACTGGGTAAAGATCTAACAGAAGAAGAGAGCTACAGGCCAATATACAGGTTTATGAACATAGATGCAAAAATCCTCAACAAGATTCTAGCAAATCAGATCCAAAAACACATCTCAA
>CAUYQG010158731.1:0-50586 GCA_963574415.1 Tarsius wallacei | reverse complement strand
CTATAATGGAATTTTGTTGCTACCTAAATGGCAAGCTGTTCCGCAGTTATCTTGTTGCTAAGACTTTATTTGTACTATTTGCTCCCGGATGTGTGGGCTCTGAGACATCATTCCATGTAGCAGGCTGCAACCCTTGCTCTTTGGCAGTGCACAGCAACCAAGTAGGACCTTGCCTTCACTTGGGGCCTTGCCTTTGCTCGAGGCCTGCTGTCTGGACTGCGCTCATCTGCTCCCCACATCTTCCCTTTTCTATTTTCTAAATGCAGGTGATGGATGGCTACTGTGGTGGCTGTGAATTGACGTTGGAGGAGTCCGCATCTGACTGGCAAAAAACAAAGGAGGATTAGAGCAAATATAAAAAAACTCAGAATATACCAGGCAGAATGCTTTAACATATTAAAGGGATTGAACCCTTGAGATCATTAAGAAGATTTTGTGTTATTTGGGCAGGTTGTACAATAGGATCTTGGCTATTTTGGATGTCTAGAATATTATGGTGGAGCTTGAGCAGGTCTATGTTGATGTTATTGTGACTCCATATGCCTTGGAGGTGTTTTTTAACTTAGTCCCAATTCCAAAGGCCGCTATTATAAGAAACACAAGTAACACAAACCCAATTGTATGCCGCATGGCATCGTAGTCGTTGTTTCATTCTTATGCTGTTTATCTGGTTTCCCAAGCCAATGACTACAGCCTCCAAGGTATTAAATTTTTTTTTAGCTTTAAATCTATGGATTCTTGCTGTTGTAGGGCCTTGGAGGTATTTTGAGCTAGAGCATTGACAAACTAGGCATTTTGGATGGATTGAGACAGTGCAGAAGTGGCAGTCACTGCAGAAGTGATGACTAAAATTAAGGTCGCCAACCTAAAAATGATCAATCCAACGGCCCTGCGAGGCTGGAAAGCAAGTTGGTGGTGCAATTCTGGAAGCACCTATAGTCCTGCATCATCATACCAAGGGCCTGATATGTTCGTAGGAATCATAATAAAGGGGGGCTGGTGTAAAACCAGCATGTCTTATCCTGCATTATGGTGGGTGACACAATTTGTAAGATTACAAGAGTTACATTGTAAGGTAGAATGGTTATCTACTGGGGTGACATTAACAGCATCTGTTAAAAGGACGTAAGGGGGTTGGACACAGGGTTGGACCCCATAGCAGGGGAAGGTTGCACCACAGCTTCCTGCCAAATTGACCAATGACCCATTAGTAAAGTTAACAAAAAATCAAGGGAGGCAGCGAGCAGGCAGTTCCTTTTGGATGTCACCTTGAGAAGTAGTAAGGATGTTGCCAACAAAGCCCCCAGGGGGAATGAACTCATGGTTAGGATGAGAGAGGTCCAGTCTTTGAGACTAATCATAGATTAAGAATTGGGTTCCCATAAGGTTTTGTACCATGGGCACAGGAGTGGCACATTCTATCCAGTTGGGGAATTTTCCAAGCTCTATCCCTGTGCTATTAGGGCAGTATGGGATATTGGGGTGAGCCTGGGAAACATTATAAGTAGAACTAGGGAACCCCCATTTAGATATAGTTTGTAGATATTTTATTATGTCCAAGGGCATGAAATGGTAGCTATTTGTGTAGCCACGTAGGAAGTTTTATTTTCTTGACTCATCGTAAGACAACTGAACTTAGGGGTGTTAGAAAGGCAAATAGGAGGGCTATTACTAGAACCCATGAAGTTAAAATTTGTACTATGGTCAGCAGTAATATGTATATCAGACTGTCCCCCCAACATAGGCGTATCGTTAAAAACAGGGACCTACCCACCAGCCCAAGGAGCAGGTTAGAGAATGGGAGGGTCCAGGAAATAAGTCCTGTAAGGATTTCCCCTTGTTCCACCAACCTGACAAGCAACAATGGCTAGCATGGTCATGAGCAAGGCTTGGGGGAACATGGCCCCCTAAGTTGTTTACCAACTTGTTCCAAGTATACAAATTAACTGTCCCTTGAGCTGGGAACCAGGGACATGTTTCCTGCACAAAGCTTAAAATTCCTCTAGCTGAGAACCTTTAACCAGACGGCCCTTCGCCTGAAGCATAGATTTTAACACTTGGACGTACAGACTCCTCTCTTGGGAGCCAGAATTACCCATGCTTTACACCCAGCTGAACTAAATCCACTTCTTACCTTCCCTTATTTAGGTGCACTTCTCTCAGAGCCTCTCTTCACCTGTGATTAGGAGTTCTCTTGTGCTCAGGTCCCTGTCTGGGCACCAGATGCTGTGGCCTGTGTGGCTACCTTGAGGGTCCCAAGAGAGAGTGGCGAGAGATTAAGAAAGACACAGACACAAAGACATAAAGAAAAGCTGGGGCCAGGTGGGTCACTTTCCTCTGATGGAGGAGAAGTGGCCCCGAACTAGCTCAGCATGTTTATTTTATAATAAAGCACAAAGGAAGTTGGGAGGAATTCAAGGTCTATGAGGGAGCTATAACAGAGTTTTGTTGCTACCTAAATGGCAAGCTGTTCCATGATTATCTTGTTGTTGCCAAGGCTTTATCTGTACTATTTGCACTCGGATGTGTGGGCTCTGAGACGCCGTTCCATATAGCCGGCTGCATCCCTTGCTCTTTGGCTAGGGTGCAGAGCAACCAAGTGGGAACTTGCCTTCGCTTGGGGCTTTGCGTTTGTTCCAGGCCTGCTATCTGGACAGCACTCATCTGCTCCCCACAGCCCTGGCTGGTCTCAAACCAGTGAGCTCAGGAAATCCTCTTACCTAGGCCTCCCAAAGTGCTGGGATTATAGGCATGAGCTATCACGCCTCACCCGTACCACATTTTTTTTTAATCCAGTCCTCTTGATGGGCAGCACAGTTGGTTCCATGTTTTTGCTATTGTGAACAATGCCGCAATAAACATATGTGTGCGGGTATTTTTTTCATAGAGTAATTTGATATTTTAACTTTTAGTAACTCTAATTTCTAGTGAAAATATCTAAAAACAAAGTAATGCTGAGCTGTTTTATATGTATGTGTAGACTAAAAACATGTCTTAATTTCTTAGAAAGATATGTTTTCTCAATTTTTTTGTTTAACTGATCTAAATATATTTAGCTTTTTTATGCCAAATAAAAACAAGATAATGATGTATGTGAACTTCTACTAATTTTTTTCTTTTTTTAATTTTCTTTTATTTTAAAGATGTGGGGCACAATTCAGGGTTAGGTTACAAATGACCATTGTGTAAGTAAAGCTCGGGCTTCACTTTGGTCCCCACTTCACCTGGTTTGAGATCACATACCCTTTTTGATAAGGTGTGCCCTCCCTCCCTTCTCTGGCAGTTTCCCACTACTGTCAATTCCTTTCTTATAGTATTATGATAATTGTTCAGGGTCCACTTATGAATGAGAACATGTGGTACTCAGTTCTTTGTTTCTGTGATAGATCACTCAGTATTATAGGCTCTAAGTCTATCCAAGTTGCTACAAAGTTAATAATTTTGTCCTTTATGGCTGCGTAATAGTCCATCATTTATATTGTACCATCTTTTTTTATCCAGTCCTCTTTCAATGGGTAGCACAGTTGGTTCCATGTTTTTGCTAGTGTGAATAATGCTGCAAACTTATGTTTAATAATTAATGCTTTAGTGTTTTAACTTACTTAGAAATAACTCAGACATTTTATGATTATCTATTACTTAATTTATCATAACATGACTTTTGTATTTTAAGTAGATAAAAATGATTTTGAAACTAAGGCACAAGTACCCTTCCTAATGTCTTCCTCAGTCAACCTGGGTCCCAAGTATTCATGTGGTACCCAAGGATGGTTATGAAGGGCAGGACTCATCTAGATTCTATGATTATATACCAGGTGCAGAGCTCAGGACAGATGATAGAGTAGATAAGAATGCCTGAAGTATCTGATTCCTCCCACCATTGTCAGAAGGTAACTCTGGGCCAGGGTGGATAGGACCATTTGGAACTTGTCTCTGTCTTGCAACTATTGGCACAAGTACTGTAGCCAAACATAAGTCTTCAGGCTTTCCTCTGCTTAGACTCTAGAATCTAACATCTCAAAATCAAAATTATAAGCTCATAGACATATCAAGCATCAAAAATATTACAGAAGCAGCAAAACATGTATAAAAGACAGCATGTGCCTATCTAACTCATAGATTCAGGCAAAAAAGTTTTAATTACATTTAATACTGATAATTCTGAAGAAATTTCTATTTTATTTTATTAAAAAATTAAACTAGCTTTATTGATCAAATTTTAGATTACATAGAAATATTACAAACACATAACACATAAACATAGGCAAAAGCAAATCTTATAGCTCTAATTAAGAGTTTTTATTGGTTAACTTCTGAAAACTTTTTATTTTCCCCATTCAAACAATCTACCTTCTAATTCCCTTTTTCATGGCCTTGAGCAGTTATTAGCTAGCTCATCCTAAATTCACACTTAAAAAAAGCCAGAATCTCCTTATGTTGCCCAGGCTGGAGTGCAGTGGCTATTCACAGGCATGGTCACAGAGCATTGCAGCCTTTAACTCCTGGCCTCAAGAGTGCCTCCTGCCTCAGCTTCCTATGCAGTCGGAGTTACAAGTGTGTGCCACTATACCTAGCTTTAAGTTTGCACTTCTAAAGAGATTACTCTTTGGTGAAACAGGGTAAAATTTGTATCTCAAACGCATAGAGTGGAGACATCAGGCCTACATATTTTATCATGATTTTCTCAAACCAAGGAAGGAGGGTATTAGTAAAGGCCCAGTTAAGACAAGGCCAGCAAATGCACCTTAAACAAATGTAGGAATTGTTCTATAAATGTAAACCATTGATAAGATTTTTCTAATGACTCAGTCCTCCCTTTCTTCCTAGTGCAGAAGCAAACACTTTTACAAATCAATATTTTCTTTATAGATGTAAGGTTATTTTACAAAGGGTATCAAAATAGCCACCTAAATGTCAGAAAGGTATATTTTGAAAACTGATTTGATTCAATAGTCTTCTTAACTTAGCTATGGTTTTTAAGCAAAACTTACTGATTTTGAGGTGGAGCTCCTTAACTAAGAAGGTAAAGAAAGCACTCTCAATGCCTGGACTCAACATAAATAGCTCTAAAAAAGAAGAAAGCCTACTTTTACCTGAGGGCCTACTTTTTAGAAACACCTCATTCAGCTTTCTTTTTACCTTCAGGGCGAGATAGAAACTAAACCAAAAGGTTTACAGATTAAATTTTTTAATCAATTTGTTGCTTAAGCTTTTTATTTGCCTTTTATATAGTCTTTTTAAAGTGGCAATAAAATATTGACATCTCTTTAGAAGATTCTGCACATCAGTAAGTATCCCTGGGTTAACCTAATTCAGGAGACCTCATCTTTAAATGAATTTCTTAAAGTGCAGTGTTGTTCATTTGGAACATTTCACTGTAATTTAAAATTATTTTTAGTACAATTTTGCCATTTTTATAAGCATTTCCTGCTTCTGGGGATTAATAATTACACATGTACATATAGATGTAGACGGAAGGTAGATTACTGAGTTCTTCAGAAATTAAGGATCCTATTTTTACCTTGAATATTGGCTTTGGTTCTCAGATCTCCTTGATTCTTTTCCTACCTAAGTGATTTTTCCTACTGAAGTGATTTTTTTCCTACCTAAGCTTATAAGAAAACGAAAGGAGATAGAACATAAAAATTCTTGTGAATTTTCAAAAGCTGGAGTTCACAAACCCTGCAGTATTACCATTTACTGTCAGTTTCTGTCTGACCCAGTCAAACATCTGAAGACTAGCAGAATCTAATCCAGTTAATTATTGGATCCAATTTTATCCTGGACCCAGTTCAGTTTCTGTTGTAACTTCTGAGCCCAATTTGGATAATAAAAATTTGCTTGAACAAACTCAAATAGTTCAAAACACAAATCTGTGGAGCTTCAGAATGTAAGAGAGAACTTACCCACAATCCCTGTTTGTAGTGAGAGAGCAGTGGAAACAATGAGCCCAGTAGATGCTTCATTTAGTCATTGAATTGTCCTGGGGGTTACTAGAAGCTCTACTTGTTATCTCACTTCTGACATTATCTGTTGAAAGAAAAGCTTCAGTTAAAATAAATTTAACAGAATTTAATTAAGCAAAGAATGATTAGTGAATAGGGCAGACTACCAAACCAGAATAGGTTCAGAGCAACTTTGGGGTTGCCACATATTTGTATAATATTTATGAACAGAAGTGACTTACAGATAAAGAAACAGCTGAATTGGTTACAGTGTGGCATTTGCCTTATATGAACATGGTTTGAACAGTTGGCTATATGTGATTGGCTGAAGCTATGTGATTGGTACAGTAATTGGTACACCTCTAGTTAGGTTACAGTTCACTATGTACAAAGAAATGTTGAGGTCAGAAGAAAAATATGTAAAGAGGCAGCTTTAGGCCAAACTTAATTTCACACAGTTTTGCAGTGAGAGGAATATTTGCCTATAAACGGTCTAAGGTAATCACTAATTGTTGCTATTATTATGATTATTTTGCTTTTTAAGAAAGAGGACAGTCCTATTTCCAATGTGCTGAATTTTTTTTAATAGTATATGCAAGCATCTTGAAATAATTAGGTGGATTGTAAACTGTTTTTAGAGGCTTTTTTTTTTTTTTTTGGTAATGATTTCATTTGTAGGACAATGCAGTTGCTTTGAATTTTCCTAAAAACTGTGTTGTAGAATGAAAACATATCAAGGGGTTGACCCATCCATTCAACTATTTTATTTTCAATTTGCTCTTTTACATCAGGAGTGCATTTCCAGATTTTTCTGTTTTAGAGTTGATTGTCTTTGAAATGCTTTAATAAATTATGTCTTTTCTTTTTGAGAGTATGGTAATATTTAGCTTAGGAAACAAAAATAAAGGAACAAAACAAAACAAAAATTTTATTATACTTTAAACATAAAGTTTAAATCAAAGGTATACCTAAACAAATGACTCAAAACCAAAGCAAGTAAGCACA
Source organism: Tarsius wallacei (assembly GCA_963574415.1). Classification (NCBI taxonomy): domain Eukaryota; kingdom Metazoa; phylum Chordata; class Mammalia; order Primates; family Tarsiidae; genus Tarsius; species Tarsius wallacei. Next base: position 43,636 of record CAUYQG010158731.1, on the reverse strand, counting down.
CATAAGCCCCAAATCAAGAAGTCCTTTATGGTTTAAACCAAGTTCTGCAAAGAGAAAGCAAATTCAGACCATTCCCAAAGACTGCTTAAAGAAAGGAAAGTTTCACTAGCCACAAATGGGGTACAGCCCACACCTTTGTTAAGCCATATTCTCCAGTATCTCAGCTTCTCAGCTGACCATATGCACACAAAGGCCTGACAGATTGCTGATTTAAAATAAGCAGTAAAACATTATATCTAAAGCTGTCCATGAGGGTAGAAAGAATTACACATGAATGCCCCCAGAAGTCAAGAATAGCTTAAAACAGACAATTTAAACTAATTATTATAAATATTATAAATATTTATCTTTTGAGCTAAAGGGATTCACTGAGAAAAAGAATTTTGTGATGGCTTTAAAGGTCTTTAACTCTGCTTCATATCCACTCTTTGCTGGAATGCTACTTATCTAGTTATCTGGAGGCTAACATTTCAAAGACATGGTAAGATTTAGATCTCAGTGGACTGAGAAAGACTCGAAAATTTAGACTGAGGGCTTTTTGTAAATATTGCAATGAAGTTACAGAAATTTGGAAAGAGATATCTTTAAAAACATATTTATTTTAAATATAGAGAATTTATTTGTTTTAAAGTGACTTGAACAAATAAGACAAAATAAAAATGCCAGAGTCACTATATCAAGAGCCAAATTGTAACTTACTTATTAGTGTTAATTTGAATAGGAAATAACGGAATAATGAGAAAAAAATTACCTTCTTCTATCAACCACTACAGATAGAAATCTGGAGAGCTGACTTTGGTAAGAAATTTGCCAGCTTTTGTCAGGTATCTCAGAATTCCATCTGTTAACGCTAAAGTGAGCTGAGTGTCTCTGTGGTCCCTTCATGGTCACCAAATAGAAGGTGGTGAGAAAATATAATTTTTGTTCAACTCTTATAAAGTCTTAGTTGAGACACTCTCCTGAAAACAAAAAAGTCAGATTAACAAGAGAAGAACAAGAAGACATTTATTGGTGCATGTTGTGCCCATCAAGTGAGATAAACAAACACAAACAAACAAACAACACTTCAGTTCGAAAGTATCTCTCTCAAGGCAATAGCTTAAGGACCTTGCTTAAAATCACATTTTAACAAAGAGCAATACATCTTAACATCATGACAAGACAAAGAAGACAGCAGTTATAATCTCTTAAAAGGCAAAAAAAATTGTGGGAAAGTAAGTCAAATCTGTTTCCAGATTTCTCTAAGTGCTGGTGCCTTCTCTGAGACAATAAACAAGTGCTGTCTCCAGCATTGAAGGATTTATGATTGTCATCAGGCAAACAGAGGCTAAGGCAGTGTTACCCTGCAGTTTTAGTGTCTTTAATTAATAATTTTCAATATTTTGAGGAGAAATATTTTATATTCCTTTATTACCTATCTTAATAATTTTAGACAGGCAATAAAGGCTAGCAACATTAATTCTATCTGCAACTTTAATTCTGTTTTGCCATCTAACCTAACATATTCACAATTTCCTGGAATTATCATGTGAATATCTTTATTCTGTTGTTTTCTCTATAAAATGGGAATGATACTTCTTGTTCTCTCTATCACGTAAAATATTACGTCGAGTATTAAAAAGAATAGTGTTCATGCTTTTGTTTTGTATAATAAAAATTAGTATATTGACAGGGCTCAGTCATTATACCCTAAAATATGGTGCCTTGGCATGTTGAGTGGTTTTGAACCAAAGGAGAAAGGAGTGTCTTGAAAACTAGAAGCTTTCTCTAACCTTCTCACACCCTTCTATCTCCCACCCCTTTTTCTCCTCCAAAGCAAGTCATAAAACATAGAAAAGTTGCTTTCTGTTCTACTCCCTCTGAAAATAGGCCATAAAATCTTCATGGAACAGGTGTCCCGTTCTATACCCAGAGAAAAGGAATACTACATAGAAAGGCCAAGAAGAATCTGAAAAAATAGGCCTTTCTGGGTTTTAGTTTATTGCTATTAGATCATTCCCTTTTTGTCCAATCATATTTCTCCATAACTATCCACTTCTTTTATCAGACTTAGCATAAAAACAGTTTTCCTTGGGTCTTCAGCTCTTTATTTCTGAAGACTCCAGTTCATGTAAAACTTTGTTAAGTAAATTTGTTATGTTTTTTCTTTGATAATCTGTCTTTTGTTACAGAGGTGTCAGCGATAAACCTGGCAATGGGTGAGGAAGAGATATTACTTTCTCTCCCCTTCAATATTAATGTCAGGTGTTGATTATTCATAATCTTATTTAGTAAAATGATATAATTCAAATACAGAGGTACTTGAAATTGTACACTTGTTTTAAGAGGTCCAATTTAATTCTCAGCTTGTTTCGGAAATTGAACTTGCATTCCACTTTGCAAAAATCAGAATATATTCCTGCTATAAATAACTGTGTGAGATTAAGTTTACCATATGCTTTAAAAATAAGGACTTATTTTTTGTTCACTAACTTGTGTTATTTCATATTTATCTTCATATTCAACCCTGAAGTATAAAATCAATTTCAAAAACATGTCAATATTCTTAAAATTGTATTTTATGGCTTATCTCAAATTTACCTTTTTTCCTGCATAAGTTAGTGTCGTTAGGAACTCAGATATAACAGAAATGTGACTGCTTCTGATTTTAAGGTAATTATATCTTCATATCTCCTAAAGAAAAAACTAACATGTTCAGGGTTTTCAGGTGGAACCTAGTTGATCACCTGATAATCTTTATTCTTGTTTTTTGATATACTACAGCACAAATTTATGTTTTTCATTGTTGTACCTTTCCTTCTGCCCACTGGAAACAAACACATTTGTATTGAATGTGGCCAGATGTTTTTACTTGTAAATGCATCAATTAAATTCTACATTTTCTTATCACTCTATGAAAGTTATTAATTCTTAGCTTAAATTATATACAAATAATATCATCTGGAATTTGAGACTATATGCTGGAACTTTGAAATATACTTTTTTAAAATTATTATTCAGGGCTTCACTCTGTCACCCAGTGGCATGTATACTCTGTCACCCAGTGGAGTACAGTGGCATGATCATAGCTTGCCACAACCTCGACCTCCTGAACATAAGCAATCCTCTCATCTCAGTCTTCCAGGTAGCTGGCATTAAAAGTGTGTACCACCATACCAGGCTAATTTTGTTTTGTTTTGTTTTGTTTTTGTAAAGACGAGGTTTTGCTATGTTGTCTATGTTGGTCTCAAACTCCTGGGCTCAAGCAATCCTCCCGCCTCAGCCTCCCAAAGTGCTGTGATTACAGTCATGAGCCATGGTGCCTGGCCTAAAATAGACTTTAACATAAAAATAATAATGAAATAGAAAAAATATATGTGTGTGTAAATGCATGTTTATGTACTTCTAGTTTGTGTGTACATATATGTTTACACATTTGAATGTGAGGTGCACATTAAACATTGAGTAAGTCTGGAGGATGATAAATGACAAAAAGAGTAACAATGAGAAAAGATTAAACAAAATTAATCTTAGCTCCCAAATAGTTGCCTTATTTCCCAAGTGTAATGGTGTATTGCATTAATTGATTATCAGAGAGAGGCTAGATCAACCTTTCATTCTTGAGATAATTCTGATTTGGTCATGTATATAAACTTTTTATATATTGATAGATAGCATGTATCAGTAGTTTGTTCAGAAATTTTTCCTCTATATTCATGAGGGATATTAGTCTGTAATTTGTTTTTTGTAATATCTTAGTTTAGTTTTAGTATCATGGTAATACCGGCCTCAAAGAATGAATTAGGAAGTGTTTATTCCACCTCTATTTTTTGGAAGGGACTAAGTTACATTGCTGTTATTATTTTTTCTTTAAAACACATAAATAAGGGTACTTTTCTCAAACCAGATGAAGTGGGTCCCAAAGGGAGGCCTAAACTTTACTTGTATGATGACCTCTTATCTATGTAATCCTGAATTGTACCCCACATCTTTAAAATAAATAAAACTAAATTTTAAAAAAAGAAAAGAAGAAACACCCTAAAATTTATATGGACTTTCCAGTGAACCTAAACAGTCAAACCAATTTTGAAAAAAGACAAAGCTAAAGGACTCATACTTCCTGATTTCAAAGGCTATTACAAAGCTACATTTGTTTCTTGCTTTCTATACATAGCTATATAGTAATCAAAGCATGTGGTGCTAGCATAAGGCAGCCAAATTGACCAATGGAACTGAACAGAGAAGTCCAGAAATAAACCCCCATATATGGTCAAATGATCTTTAACAAGATTGCTAAGACCACACAATGGAAAAACTACATATTTTCGTGCAAAATGAGGAACATAAATCACTTGACCAAAAAGACACCTGCGCAGTATGTTCATTGCAGCACTATTCAAAAACAGCAAAAATATGGAACTAACTCAGGTGCCCATTGAAAGTGGACTGGATAAAGAAAATGTGGTACATATACATGATGGAATACTATGCAGACATAAAGAAGAACAAAATCATGTCCTTTGCAGAAAATGAATGCAGCTGGAGACCATCATTCTAAATGAACTACCACAGAAACAAAAACCTGAATAACAACTCTGTCCTGGGACAGAGAAAACGGTGGTGTTGGGTGTCTCCTCGGCCAGTGGCGAGACTCAGCTCCAGATTTCCTCGCTGTGCCCTCTCTACGGTTGCCCTGCCAGCACCCGGCCTGCTGCCAGGGTGGTGTTATGGGCCAGGTGCCAGGCACTGAAGACCAGCTGACCTCTGCTGCCTCCTCCTGAGAGACCCCCCAGAATGGCTGACGATCTTGCACCCATCCTGCACACCAGGGGCTCTGATCTCAGGGCAATGGTGGATTGTAGCCACCTATAGAGAGGACCCCTGGGTGCCTGATACCGAGTCTCTCTTCAGACGGACTTTCACTCACCCAGCTGCAATTACCCACTTATGCAGACTGTCTTTATGGACACAAGTCCTTGCAGAGGCTTTCACACTCCCACCGGTTCCATCACCATCTTGCCTTCCTCACTCATACGCAGGCCCTGATCTCTTGACACTTGAGCACGAAAGTGGGATCAGACGATGGACACTGCTCAAGGAGGGAGGAGGAATAAAGGGCACACAGTCACATATTGGGTACCTTGTTTACTACCAAACCTCACCTACATGCAATTTACTTATGCAATAAATTGTCACGTGTACCCCATAAATCTAATAGATCTAATTGACATGTATGGACTATTTCAACAGCAGAACACACATTTTTCTCAAGCCTACATGGGACATTCATCAAGATAGACCCTATCTGGAACCACAAAACATACCTAAAATATTTAAAATAACAGAAATTACAAAAATATAATCTATACCACAATGGATTTAAGCTAGAAAAACAATAACAAAAAGACAGTTGGAAAATCCTAAAATATTAAAATATGTTCTTTTAAATAACATATGGGTCAAATAAGAAGTCTTTTAAAAAATAAAAATCTAGAAGCAAAGATCCTCAAGAAAAATACTAGCATATCTAATCCATTAACATCTAAAAAGCATTAAACAGCATTATCTAGTGGAATTTGTCTTAGGAATGCAATGTTAGCCCAGTATAGAAAAATCAATCAACATAATATTCCATATTAATAAGTTATAGTACAAAGTCCACATAATGCATTATTAGACACAGATAGAACATTTAATAAAATCTCTCTCTTTTATGATAAAAACATTCAGTTGATTATGAATAGATGGTAACTTCTTCAACTTTATAAAGACAATTTATGAAAACCCAAAACTAACATCATACTAAATGGTAAAAGAATGAAAACTTTCTTCATATGATCAGGAAACAGAAAAGGATGTCTACTATTTCTTCCTTTCTATACATAGCTATATAGTAATCAAAGACTATTTCTATTCAGCATTTAACTGGAGATTCTAGCCTGGGTATTTTGACAAGAAAAAATAAATTATTTAGACTGAATATGAAAATAAAACTATCACTATTTGAAATGACATGATTTTGTATATATAAAATTCTAAGTACCCCACAAATAATCCTATCAGAACCAATAATCGAGTTAAACAAGTTTGAAAGAAAGAAATATACCATATTCAACTGGATTTTTACACACTAGAAATAAACAAGTGGAAAATAAAATTATTCCATATCTAGTAATAACCAAAATAATAAAATACTTAGAGATACATTTAACAAAATAATTTTAAGACTTTTCCTCTGGAATATAAATTGCTGTAATAAATGAAAGAAAATCTAAATAAGTGAAAAGAAAGCCCATGTTCTTGGATCAGAATATCAAATATTGCTAAAATGACAATACTCTTTATATTGATCTACAGATTTAAACAAAATCCATATTGGAACCCCAGATATCTTTTTTCCCCCAAAATTGAAAAACTTGTCCTAAAAATAATATGGAAATGCAAGGGCTTCAAAACAAAAAAGAGATTTGTTAAAAAAAAAAGTTAGAAAACTCATACATCCTTTTTCAAGGCATTATGCAAATCTATAGTAATCAAGGCACTGTGGTACTGGCATAAGCATATAGTTCAAAGGAACAGAACACAGATAGCTTAAATAAACACTTGTATTGTAAATTTGTTTAACAAAGTTGTTGTTTCAGCATCCATTTGTTAGTCCTGACATAAGTTGTGTAAACCCCAGTCAAATCTCACTCCTTTCGATCCATTTAATATGTCCTTTCTCTATGTGATTGTGATATAGTCTGCTTATTCCTTATCTTACTGACCTGCAACATAACACATCTCACCTCTGCTTACTATGATAAGCTTCAATGGTTAATGTCAGAGTCATGTAAATAAGTTTTTCTTTAATATCTGAATTTTCTTTAAACTAACCAATCTACAGCTCCTGCGGGAAAACCTAAGGAATAATGCCCTTGGACTTTAAAGGGATAGTTCCATATGTTTTCTCTCTGTTACTCCCCACTTGCTGGTTGACATCCCCGCTGCCTCCAGACAGTCCATTGGTCTCCTATAGACATCTCTATCGTCTCATTTTGGCTTCACCTCTTCATTGTGTCTCACCTGACACACATACTTACTTGAACCTTACCTTCATTCTGGTCAGGGCACTATCTTAGCAAGAATAAACTGGACACAGTTTAAACAAGAGGCACATTTTTGTCTAACTATTGAGTGTGCCAGTATAAACAAGATTCCTTTGAAAGGGACACCTGCTCATGGGTCGAACACTTAGGCATTAGTCCATTCACCAGGATAAAGAATTATCCCATGAAATATCTGTAACCAAATCTCTTTAATTTCTTGTCAGGGCAAAGCTAGTGCTTGTGTCCATTCTCAACATAGAGACTTGGTTTTGAAAGTAATTCTAAAGGAACAAAATCTTATGGATGAGTTTATGAAGTAGTTCTGAGATTTTTGAAATTAGTTCTCAAATCTGACTAAATTTAAATGCATTAATGACTCTATTTCTAGTAGCAAAAATAGCATGAATTGTCCACAGCATAATGTAGCCATGACAAATATCACCACTGGATACTCCTAATCAAATACAAGAAGCAGGGTTCTGAGTGACTATGCATTTGATATCTTATAACATTTTTATCTAATAATGAGTATAATGAGATTGGCTGATTGCCCTTAATTAAGTTAGACAATGTCAGTTAAAAAAAAATGCTGGGTGCAGTGGCTCACGCCTGTAATCCCAGCACTTTGGGAGGTGGAGACAAGAGGATTGCCTGAGGCCAGGGGTTCAAGACCAGCCTGGGTAACTTGACAAGACCTTGTCTCTACAATAAATCAAAAAAACTAACTGGGCATGGTGGCATCCACCTATAGTTCCAGCTACTTGGAAGGCTGAGGGAGAAGGAGCATCGGAGCCTAGCAGGCCGAGGCTGCAGCGGCTGTGAGAGTGCCACTGCAGTACAGCATGCGCGGCAGAGTGAGATTCCAACTCAAAAAGTAAATAAGTACACAAATGAATAAATAGATAGATAGATAGATAGATAGATAGATAGATAGATAGATAAATGATGAGCTCAAGAATCTGAGTTATTGACTCAAACTTGACATAAATGGCCTGCAAGTTTCTATGTCTGCTCTGAAGTAAATCCTTATCTAATGTATCTGCAGAACTGAGATTGCTAAAAACAAAATCAAGAAGGTCATACTGAAAGTGAATGAATTATAACATAAACAAAATTTCCAATCTTATAGGGTGTCTGCTCTTAAAGTGAGTCTCCAAACACTACTGGTGATTATTTTTCCAGTTTTGTAATGCAAAATAAGAATATACATACGCAGCAGCTGATGGTTCCATGATCTGTATAATAATGGCTATTGTGGAGGTAAGACTAAGTAGAAAATAGTAGAACTGCCAATATCTATGAAAATAGTAAATCAAAAGAAATTCTGGAGAGATTTCAGACATTAGTGCCTACATCATGAATGTAAAGGATACAAAGATGGTGATACTCACCTCATCTTGATTTAATTCACCCATATAGCAAGTACCAAAAACAGATGGACCCTGGAAAATAACAGTGGATTATTACAAGTTTGACCATGTGGTAAGTACAATTGCAGCTGCTGTACCAGATGTAGTTTCATTGCTTGAGCAAATTGGCACATCCTCTCATATGTGAGAACTTCTATAGTATTATACAGATGGAACATCAATAATTAATAAAGATGTGACTTTTAAATATATGCTACAGAGAGATAATAGAAAAAAAGTATGGAGATGTACCCAATGTTTTTTATAAGCTATTTCCAAAAACAGTGTTTTATACATAGTCTTTTTTTTTAGGCAAAAGTGTAAAATAAATGTTCTAAATTATATAAATATGTTCTTAGGAGTATATATGTGTTTTGAATCTCATTGTTAAACACAGAATACAAAAACAGCCTTGTATTATCAAAAGAAACTGACATGTGGGAAAGCAAACAAAAAATTTTGCACAATTGATAGACAATTTTGTAAAATAAAAATTGTGATATAATAAGCAGTTAATGAGTAACATTTTCCCTTTAAATCAGTGTGGTTTTATTAGTTATCCTTTCATTCATGATGACCATAAAATTATAAAAATAAGCCAAATAACAAAATATAGTTCTCTATTAAATAACATTTTAGTGTAAGCAGGATAATATTTAGAACTATTATTAAATAATACAAAGTAAAACTGCTTTTGCATTTCATTTTTCTCTTTTTTTAAAGTTTTTGTTTGGCAATATACATAGGTTCAGGGACATATGCTCATGATTATACAAAGGGGTACCCCCCAAAACGGAATTTATTTATTAAAAATTGTGTATTTATTCTTACATGTTTAAACTTCAGTCACCTTCAAAGTACTTTCCATTTGATGCAATACATCTATTGAGATTCTTATTTCACTGCTCAAAACAGTTTTTGGACTTGTCAGTTTTGATGACTTTTAGTGCTTCTGCTGTTTTTTGTGTCACCTCTTCCACATCAGCAAAACGTTTCCCTTTGAGGACTTTATTCACCTAAGGAAACAACAACAAAAGTCTCCTGGGGAAGAATCAGCTGGGTAGAGAGGGTGGGGCACGGGGATCATGCCATTTTTGGTCAAAAACTGCTGAACACTAAGTGTGGTGTGGGCAAGGTGTGCTCATAAATCACCCATCATGAAATGGGCAAGTGTTCAGAATCTCTGAAAAAAATTCACTGAAGCCAAACACAACCTCTCATAACAGCACTAGCTGGTACACTGATGCTACTGAGTTCCTGGAATATTTACCTAGCTGGGGAAGTCTGTACTACAAGAGGTCTGCCCTACAAAAAATAATTCCTGGTTTTTGTGGGTCCCCCCCTTGTATAACATATGTATATATGCGTATATGTAATACACACAAAAAATACATATTTTAGATGGATAGTAGACTTTTTCTTAACCATACATGTAGAACTTGTTCTTTCAAACAAATACATTAGTTTTATATGTCATGTTGAAAAAGAAATATTCCTGAAAAAAGTCTGCAACATTTGGAAAATAGACAAAATAATAACATTTCCTTATATTCAAGACTGACAAAATTCATAGATGAAATATGTACAATACCTCCAAAAGAGCATTATTAGGTTTCATGGTGCTAATTTTACCATCAGTAGTAATACATGTACTTTAAGAAATTGCAGTTAAAAATGCAATTTCTTGCACTGAGGTGAGTGGATTGCCTGAGCCCGCGGGTTCGAGACGCGCCTTGGCAACTTGGCAAGACCTCATCTCTACAATAAATCAAAAATTAGCCAGGCATGGTAGTGCACACCTGTAGTTCCAGCTACTTGGAAGGCTGAGGCGGAAGGATCGCCGGAGCCCAGCAGGTCGAGGCTGCAGGGACTGGGAGCAGCCACGTCACTCCAGTCTGGGTGACATAGTAAGACACAAACTCAAAAAAAAAAAAAAAATGCAAATATGCCATCTAGATAAAGTCACATAACCCCAAACCATTAATTATCAGAATAGGAGACAAAATTTCCTCAAGAGAATAAGCATGAGACTTTTTTTCAAAGAACATTCCTGTGTGAGATGCTCCAGGAAAAATCTGGGTGAGAGATGGCAGATGATCAGAAAACTATAGCAGCTCTGGAGAACATTTCCTATTTTAATATTTTCCTATAGTCAGTACTGCAGATGTTTTTCATCCAATTTCAACTGAAGTGAAATTGCAGCAATATATGCATTGGAAATCAAAACAAGTCCTGCATCCAGTTTTTATTGAAAGGAAACTTGGATTTTAAATTTCTCTTTAATGCATATTTTATAAAATCAATTAATTTAAAAGCTTTAAATTTTAGGCTTTTGGTGACTATTTTTAACATACAAATTTAGTATAAAAATCTACAGTATTTTAAAAGATGAACAAGTCAAAGCAGAACAAGTACTTTGTACAATGTTATGTATTAAATAGAAATGACAGCATGCAACATCTTTGTGGCCACAGGCCTGATAAGTGAAAACAGAAACCTCTATCTCAAACTAGGGAAAAACAATCACTTGATCCTCTAGCAGTTTTTGGAAAGAATAAGTCAGTTCCTGAGACAAACCTAAGACAGATCATTAACTCTGGCAATGGTAATTTATTTGGAATATTTTATTCTTGTGCCTTTGCAAAAGGTAAAGCAGACATAACACTTCATTTAATCCCTCAAAGTGATATATAATCAAGATTTTCCAAAAATTGTATTGAAAATCCTATGACCATTTGCCCAAAAGAAGAGTAAACTTCACAGTTTTAAAATGATTTCTAATGATCTTTTGATTTTTCTGCTTAGATAATCATGCAATAAATGACTCTAGATGATAAAATACATAGCAACTTTGCCAACTTATATTGGTAAAGTGCAAAAACTTGGTCTCTGGGAGAAGGTTATGTGAAAGCTACTTTTTCATCATTTTGACCTAAAAGACATTTTAAGTAAAATACTGTCTCATTGCTTTAAATCTTTTTCTATTGACTTAAAGTGTTGAATATAACTTCATAAAGTGCATAATTTTAACAATAAAATACTGAAGTGATGTAAAATGAAAAAAAGTTAGTGTGCAACTTCTTTTTTTGGCACTATGCTGAACTGAAGGAACCCCTGCTTCAAAACAATTACGATTCTTGAAACACAACTTAAATTGCATTTTTTGCCTCACAGGAAGAAAAGGAAAAAATCTCTCCATTCTCTGATCCTGTCCCTGCAAAAAAAGAACAAAATCAATAAGTATACAAAATAGACCATGTGCTGGATTACATTATTACCAATTTAGTTAAGCAGAGAGACTTGATTTCTTAGGATCTTTTTGCTTATATTATTAAGGGTTAGAATTGGCTAAAAGATAAACTTGCACAAGGTTCAAAAGGCAGACTTGAAGCAGTGACTATTATTACCATAATATTATTTTGTATACAATGACAAACAGGTACAGATGTGACTAGCAGGTTACAGTCTGCCCTCAATCTCTTCTAGTTTTGTCCAGCTCATTTCTCCAAATTAGGGCCATGACTGCCAGCCACAACACCAGGCCAACCAACATTTGTGAACCCACAGAGGCAGTGACTGTACAGATGCAACAACTTCCTATAATAATGACAACAATGATTATCTAATTAGGGCTTGAGTGGGATAATATGCTGGATCAGAATAAAACTATTTACATGTTTTTGGAATGTCCAAGAAAAAAGATAGAATAGTGCCATTAGACTTTAATTATGTGTGGAAAAATTTCACAGGTAACTACTAAAAGAAAGAGTTAATAGAAGTGCAAAATCAGTAGAGGGGACAATGAGCTGAGAATAGTAACTGAAAACTTCAATCAATATTTTAAAAGAAAGAAAAAAGAAAGAAGAAGAAGAATATAGAAAAAAGAAAATAATTAAAGTTCTCACATAAAATAATAGAAAAAAATCCAAATATATTATTAACCACAATAAATGCAAATAGGTAAATTTGGCACTCGAAATGTACAAACTGAGTTGCTGGACTAAAAAAAGAAAAAAGAAAGAAATTCCAACTATTTTTAAAGAGGCATGCATAAACGTAACATCACAGAAATATTAAAAATTGAAATGGGATTTTTAACATAGACAAGATTGTCATCTTATTTCTCCCCTCTTCTCTTCACTAAGTACAAATATAAATCCTAGAAATAATACAAAAAAGCAACTCAAAAATTACTCTAACAGGCAGTAGAGAAAAGTGAAGTGGTTTGGGATTCCGGGACTAGAGAAATAGCACAATAACAGATCTTTCTACAGTCCTATACTTTGAGTCTATGGGTGTCATTTACGGTGAGGAGGGTTTCCTGAAAGCAGCAGAAGGAAGAATCATGCTCCTTTATCCAATTTCCACTCTGTGCCTTTCAAGTGACACATTCAGTCTGTTCATGTTTGATTACTGAGTTGTGGGGGTTTGTTTCTGTTATATTGCTGTTATATTATTTGCATTCTAGACTATGTGGTGGATTCTTATGGCCTGTAGACCTTGTGCTTACTTATGCTTTTGTGATGGGTAGAATTGTTTCTTTATTTCTGTGCTCAGAACTTTCTTAAGAATCTCCTGAAAGGCTGGTCTGGAGGTGGCATATTCTCTCAGGGATTGCAAGTCTGAGATGGATTTTAATTTTCCTTCATTGATGAAGCTTGGCTTGGTAGGGTAGAACATTTTGGCTAAAATTGCTTTTCTTTAAAAATGCTAGAGAGGGGTCCTCTTTCCCTTTTGGCTTGTAAGATTTCTACTGATAGGTCTGCTTTAATTCTAATGGGTGTCTTTTGGTAGGTGGTCTGACTCCTCTCTAACTATCTTTAGGAGTTTTTCTTTCCTGCTTTCTTTGGAAAGTCTTATTAATATGTGCATTGGGGATAGTCTTCTCATGTAGTAACTCACAGGAGTTCTCTTAATTCATTGTGTCTGTACAGTCACCTCTCTAGAAAGATATGAGATATTTTCTTACATAACATCTTGGAAGGCTTGATTCAGGGTGTTCTCTGTTCCCACTTCTCACTGAGAAATAACAACCAGTCATAGATTTGGCCTCTTTATACAGTCCCTTACCTCTTTTAGACTTTGCTCATTTTTATTAATTCTTTTCTTCCCATTTTTGTCAGAATGGGTTAGTTCAGTAATTCAATCTTCAAGTTCTGAGATTCTTTCCTCTGCCTGGTTGATTCTCCTGTTAAGGTTTGGTGCTGTGCTTTGAAATTTCAGTAGAGAATTCTTCATTTATAGAAATTCAGTTTGGCTTTTTCTTACAATGGTCAGGTTAGCTCTCACTTCCTGTACTGTATTTGTGGCCTAGTTGATTTGTGCTTCCATTTTGTCTTAGATCTTATTGAGTCTCTTCACTGTCTATAGTCTGAATTCTATGTCTGTCAGCAGGGACAGGTCATTCTTGATGGACTCTATTACTTGGGATCTTAAAAGCCCCCTTCTAGGTTTTAAATCTTTAAGATTTGGGGGATTGCTGGGATTTTTTTCCTTATTCTTCCCCATCTGTGAAAGTAGTCTCTTTTTAATTTTGTTATCTGATATATTTGCTATTATTAGGGTGACAGTTTATGTTTTTTTCTTACTTGACCTCCATTCTCTGGTACACTTGTGCTAGGAGCAGAGGTGGCCGAGAGTGTAGAAAGTTGAGAGGAAACTGTCTGGCACTGCTTCACTGGTGCAGTCTGTGGAGGTAAGCAAGTTTCTTCCTCCAGATAGAAGCTTTCTCCCTCTTATCAGCATGTGTGACAAAAACCATGGCTGCCTAGAAGCTCTGGAGTCTCCCTCCCCAGCTCACAAGTCTCATCAGGAAATTTGATAAGTGTTCAGGAGGGGCCCTGGCTGTACTATGGCAAAGGTGTTCAGGACAGGGGTGAGAGGGAGTGAGGGGGTGGAGGGGCTGTCAGCTTCTCTCACACAAGGTTAGACAGAAGGCTGCTGCATTGCTAGCAGGTACTCTCTGTTTCTCCCACCGTTCTCAGATGGGTGAGACCATCATCACTATTCTGTGCAGAGGTACATCAACTCCTAGTCCCTACCCTGCTGCATGTGTGAGACAATTGCAGTGATGGTCACGCCCTGAGACAAGCTGTGCCTGCATCTTTGAACAGGGCTCAGGAGAGTGCCAACACTGCTGGAGAAATGTCCCCAAAGTGGGCATGATGCCCCTGCTGGGAGTTGAAGAAGAAAGGAGTGGGGAGCACCCCCACAGGGTGAACCCTGCAGAACTTCTCCACAGGGGGATTAATGGTAATTGGCACGAGGTCTCACTGGGAGCTGGAGTCCTCCAGTCCCCATGTAGATTCAGCTGGTGGGTCTGTCCTGATTGATCTGTCCCAATTCTGGGCAGCTCTCTGTGTCTGGTCAGTGCAGGAAGGGGTGTATGGGAAGGTCCAGGCTGTCTTTCCCTGGGCTAGAACTGCAGAGACTCTCAAGAGGTGTGTAAAAGCCTCTCCTGTACACCCACTGCTTGGTTCTCTGAGAGCTTTCTCTTGATCTTGTGTTGGGGCTGCTTCTGGGGGTAGCTGGGACTTGGAGCTGTCTTTTGTCTACATCCCCAGGAGAACAACTGATAAACCCCAGCTTCTGTTTCCAAATCAAAGCCCAAGGCACCCAGCTCACTCCTCCTTTTGAGAGTCTTTCCTGAAAGAGGGAGTCATGTGCTGTAGCCATCCTGGCCTTCCTCCCCTCACCCCCATGTAAATCAAAATTTGAATGAGAAAGCGCATGAATTGACGCCATCATTGAGATGATGGAATCAGATGGAGGTTCAAACTGAATTAGATGATAAAAATTTTCCACAAAATATCACTAAATCTAGATGGCTCACAAGTAATTTCTACCACATTTTCACAAAACATCAAAATGTTATACAAATTTTCTCAAATAATTGAAAAATATAGAACTCATTTCCTGAGGTTATTATGATATTGTTACCAAAACCAATGATCAAATAAGATTGGCCATTTATAGGCCAATTCCACCCGAGCATAGATGCAAAACTCATTTCAAAATAGATATGATTTGAAAAGATAGTAAATTGACATTAGAAAATAAGTAAATATTAACCATATTAAGAACTTTAAAAAGAAAAATTTATAAGCATTCAAGCAGAAGCATACTAAGCATTTATTAGACTTTAAAACTAATTCATTTTTTAAAATAAAAAGCTTAACAAAATAGAAAAGCATTCCTTAACTTTTTAAAGGATACATATTAAGAACCTATAGTAAACATCATTATAAATTTGGAAAGAAAGCATTCTTTTTAAAATCAGTAAGAAAGCAATTGCAGTCACTAACATTTTTTAAATATTTTATTTTTAGTTACAGCTAGCAAAAAATAGCAGAGAAAAAACAATAACAAACAAAAATATAATTTTTTGAAATGATTAGAAAACACAACTAATATGTAGGCATATATTGTGCTAAAAAAAGATTGTTCACCAATTTTTCAGACTCAATATATACAATAAAACTGAAATTTCACAAGCCAATAACAACAGGCAAAATAGAATGCAATATACCAATATAATACTGACAAAAACCATAATATGAATTTATATTAATCTAAGAAAGTAAATATAAAACTAAATATGCATACAATTATTACATTTTCATTAAAATTTATACATTATACAACATAAGATAATCATGCGATATTCATGAATTAGTAGAAACATCTTAATAGAACAGAAATTGTCCCCAAATTGAAGCATAGACTAGCTGCTTTTAAAATAAAAAATCCCAATGAAGGTTTTTAAAATAGTTGGAAATTGTATCTAAATTAGAGCCAAGACCGTTGTTAATAGTATAGTACTAGCAATTATCCAGCATTATTTTTAAGCTATAGATTTTTGAAAAATTATAGTGCCTATCTTTTAAGTCAGATGAGTGAGATTCAATTAACAGAAAGAAATACTTATCATTTTTAGGTATGGTTCTCTGAGTTTTGACAAACATGCACAGTTATATACCCCCCATCACAAACAAGATTTAGAAGTTTATAAAACCAAACTGGGGTTTGCTCACCTGGCATAGTACAGGAAGATATCTACACAAAAGTATGCAGTACTAGAAAAGCTTGTATTGCAGGGAACCAAGCAAGGAGAACCAGGTAGCCAAATACTCAAATCCAATTCTGATCTCCCAGATAATTTACAGACAAGGGATTTTAAAGGCAAGGGTAAATTTCAGGAAGCAGAAATTACAGGCAAAATCATAAATCGATACATGGAGGCTATACATTGGTTTAAGCTTTAAAGGGTGGAATCTTGAAGCGGGGATTTACAGGTCATAGGTGGAGTCAAAGATTCTGATTTGTAATTTGTTAAGAGAAATTTTGTTTAAAAGTTTGAAGTAAACAGAAAAAAGTTAACTCTAACTCGTAGGCATGGCCTTCTTCTCAGGAAGAAATTTAGAACAAAGAACAGAGGTCAGAGTTCAGTCCTCAGCTCCCCCTTTTCTGAGGACCAGATCGTGGTGGGCTTAGTTTTTGAAAGACAACTCTGGCACATCTGTTGAGATGTTATTATTATTATTTTTTTTGAGTTGGAGTCTCACTCTGTCACCCAGACTGGAGTGCAGTGGCCGCTTCCAGTCAATGAAGCCTCGACCTGCTGGGCTCCGGCAATCCTTCCACCTCAGCCTTCCAAGTAGCTGGAACTATAGGCGCGCGCTACCACGACCGGCTAATTTTTGATTTATTGTAGAGATGAGGTCTCGCCAAGTTGCCCAGGCGGGTCTTGAACCCTCGGGCTCAGGCAATCCACTCACCTCGGCCTCCCAAAGCACTGGGATTACAGGCTGAGCCACCGAGCCCAGCTGGTCTGTTCTTTTACTTACCCTATCCATTTGCCCTTGGCCAACACACTAACTGAATATGGAACTTAGCCTTAGGGGATGACCCAAATTTTTATTTCTGAAGTTTCTGAGTCCTTACAAATACTGCCTGAATTGGGTTGTTATAGTTTTCCATTTACTTTAATTACAGGGCATGTTAGCATTAAAAGATGCCTTAAGGGATCTCTTGTATTTCAGATATTCTCTTCTTTCTTTCCATTGTCTAGTAGCATCTCAGCATCCCAATTTTCTTATTGGTAATCAGAATCAATCACTCAAGTTAGCATAGTAACGATCTACTTTCCCTACTGATTTAAAGGCATGAAGAGCCCACAGTGACTGGATATCAGTCTTAACATTTGGTTCAATGGAATCATTATTGTGGGTCCTGGTAGATTCATTTTTCCCTTTGGAACTAAAGTCTATTAATCGGGATAGCATAATGTCACAGGCAGAGAAAATAAAAGCTCTGTTGGTGGATGACTACTGCTACTCCTATTTTCATCCCTTAATTTCTAGAGCTATGAATTCTGACTGTGAAAGAAAAATGATCATATATTAGATGCTTATTCAGAGCATATTCAGTCTTTCAGAGAACCACGTGACAGTCCTACACAGTATTGCCACCTGTCTGACACCGTAACTTAATCTGTTAAAGACATTGTATTGTTCTCTCAAGCCAGCTGTCTCAGGATGATGGGGAAAATGGTAAATTCAGTGATTTATATAAGAATGCATCCATTTCCACAACTTTTTAATTCTTAAGTTAATTCTTTGACCATAAGCAATGTTACTTGGGATGTTATGACTGGGTATAAAGCATTCTTTAAATACATAGATAATTTTTTTTTTGGTAGAAGCATTGCATGCAGAGATGACAAGTCTATATCCAGAGTAGCTATTTATATCTGTAAAAACAAAATGCTGACACTGCAGGATGGAAGTAGTCCAGTACAATAAACCTGCCACTGAGCTGGCTTATCATCCTGGAGAATGGTACCCTATCAGAAACTTCATTGCTTGCAGATTGGGCACTCAGTAGTGGCTACAGCCAGATCAGCCTCAATTAGTGGAAGCCCATTTTACTTAGCTCATGAGTAATCTCTATCCCTGTCACCATGGCAGCTTTGTTTATGAGCATATTGTGCAATGACAGGAGTGTCTGGGGAGAAAGGCTGACTTGTATCCACAGAATGAGTCATTAAATTCACTTGATTATCAAAATCTTCTTTTTCTGAGGTTATTCTTTGGTAAGTGTTCACATGGTACACAAATGTGTTCATGATTTTTGCCTATTCAGAGAGGATTATTCACATAACTCTTTCTCAGACATCACCAATTTTCTAATATTGTTTCTTGAAATTCCATGCTCATCCAGCCAATCCATATGTCACAGTTTATTATAAATCAATAGGCAATCACATGCTTGGCCATTTCTTTATCCAGAAAAAATAAACAACAGGTACATTGCTCAAAATTCTGCCCACTGTGAGGAGTTTCTTTTAATGTTGCCTTTCAGAGATGTCCCAGAAAAGGACTACATTGTTGCAGCTATCCACTTTGGTGTAATATCTGAATATTTATCAGAATCACCTTTAAACCAGGCCCAAGTTTGCTCTTCTGTCATTTGATTATGGGCAACTCCAATGAGAATATAGGTGTGGCATGGGAGCAAGAAGGTAATGTAGCAAGAATGAAAACTATGCGCATTTAAGCCACTTTTAAAAAATTTTATTGTGCTTCCAGAGCCCATATACAATACTTAGACTTCATGATCAATAGCTTAGATTGTATAGTAACTGGTAGGTTCATAATTAAGTATTCAGTCTTCACTAAGGCCCATTAACAAGCCAAAAAATTGTTCTTAAATGGTACTAAGACTATTCAATGTGGAACTAATGTTTTTTTTTTTTTTAATAAATTGATTTGAGGCCTAAATGTAAGTTGTAACACTACAAAGCTTTAGCAGAAACATATAGGTAATTCCTTGTGACCTTGGATTTGGCAATAGATTCTTAGGTATTACAACAAAAGCATGAGAAACGAAAGAAAATAAATAATTTTATTTCATCAAAATTAAAAATTCTCGTGCTTTAAAGGACACTATAAAGTGAAAAAAATTCTAAGAAATAAGATAAAATACTTTCATATTGT
This sequence comes from Tarsius wallacei, assembly GCA_963574415.1. Classification (NCBI taxonomy): domain Eukaryota; kingdom Metazoa; phylum Chordata; class Mammalia; order Primates; family Tarsiidae; genus Tarsius; species Tarsius wallacei. The sequence continues at coordinate 24,163 of CAUYQG010158731.1, read as the reverse complement.
CATATATCTGACAATGGATTTGTATTTTGAATACATAAAAAACACTTATGACAAAATAACAAAAAGACAAGCCAGGTGCAAGGTATTTGGATTGATATTTGTCTAAAGAAGATATGCAAGTAGTCAACAAGAATTAGTCATAGGGTAAATGCAAGTCAAAACCACAATGAGATACTACTTTTCATTACCTCAGGAATTAAAAGTCACATAGTATCATATGTAGGCAAGAATGTGAAGAAAGAAGACCCTCTCACACTTATGATGGGGAGTATAAACATTGCAGCTACTTTTGAAAACAACCTGGGAGTCCTCAAATTGTTATTCACAGTGTCACCATATGGTCCAGCAATTTCACATTTCATTGCATATCAAAGATATACATTGTTTATAATAGCATTATCAACACTATCCAATGATAGAAATGGTCTAAATATCTATCAGTTGATAAGCAGATAAAGCTCAATGAGATATATCCATACACTGGAATATAATTTGGCCATAAAAAGGAATGGAGTATTAATATACTCTACATCATGGATAAACCTTGGAAACTTTATGCTAATTGAAGAAATCTTTTCACAAAAGACCACATACTATATGATTCTGTTAATATGAATTGTCCGTCCCCACTTTGGGGAGGTGAACCTTTTCTTTCTCTCTCCCTAATTTACTTTTTAAAAAACTGTATTTTCTAATCTTAAAAAAATATATGAATTGTCCAGTATAGGCAGATCTATAGAGGCAGGAAGTAGGTAAGTGATTGCATAGAGCTGGGAAACTAAGGGATAATAGCTAGAGTACAGGCTTTGTTTTTGAGGTGATGAAAATATTCTAAAATTAACCATGGTGTTGGTCACATATATCTATGAGCAAATTTTTAATGTATTTATAAAATTTATTAAATGGTATGCTTTAAATGGATGTATTATATGTGAATTATGTCTCAGTAAAAATTGTATAAAACAGTGTTATGCAATCTTTAAAATACAAAATAGTTTGTTCCTCTTTAAAAACTGCATCATATTATGTTTCTCAACTATAAAAAATAAAAAATATAATACAATCATTATATTACAGATCCTTTGTATTTTTATAATAGTATATTTGGATAATATGGCAATTTAAAGTGATACATCATTGCTTTAATATGGATTTCTTTGACAGAGTGAGAATAAATATGGTTTTCAGATTATTTTTAAAAAATTTATGGGCTTCAGATTTTTTGAATTACAGATATAAGCCTAACCCAAATTTTCTATTGATTTCAAACAATCATTTGATTCATAATTTTTTTTTTTTTTTGAGTTGCAGTCTCACTTTGTCGCCCAGGCTGGAGTGCAGTAGGACACTCACGACTACCCTAGCGTCAACCTGCTGGTTTCCGAAGATACTTCCTACTTTGCTCCTTTTGCTGAGGATTGCTTTGGCTATTTGTGCTGTTTTATGCTACCATGCCCGGCTAATTTTTTTATGTATTGTAGAGACGAAGTCTTGTCAAGTTGACCGGGCTGGTCTCGAAACTGTGGGCTCAGGCAATCCACTTGCCTAGGACCTCCCAAAGTGCTGGAATTACAGGCTGAGCCATTGAGCCCTGCTGATTCATAAAAATTTTAAGTGCTTATTATTATATATGATCTACAGATAAAATTTTCACTAATTGTGATGTTCAGCTTGATATATTTGTGATGTTATTGTTTTAAGACAGGGTCTCACTTATGAGTGACAACAAGTAGTATTTGGTTCTTTGTTTCTGTTATAGATCACTAAATATGATGGCCTCCAATTCCATCAATTTGCTGCAAATTCCATTATTTTGTTCTTCTTTATGGCTGTGTAATATTCTATCATGTATATGTACCACATTTTCTTTATCCAGTCCACTTTTCATGGGCGATAAGGTAAGTTTTATGTTTTTGCTATTGTGAATAGTGTGACTGTAAACATGCATGTGCAAATGTCATTTTTGTAGATGAATTATGATTCCCTGGGTATATTCCCAGAAGGGGGATTGCTGGATGATATAACAGGTCAATTTCAAGTTCCTTTAGATATCGTCACACTATTTTTATAGAGGTTGAACTAGTTTGCACTCTCACCAGTGATGTGGAAGCATCCTTTTCCTTCGCACCCATGCCAGCATTTGTTGTTTTTTGATTTATTAATGATGGTCATCCATACTGGAGTTAGGTAGTATTTCATTGTAGTTTTGATTTGCATTTCTCTGATGATTAGTGAGGCAGAATATTTTTTCATGTATCTGTTGACTGCTTGCATGTCTTCTTTTGAGAATTATCTATTCATGTTCTCAGTCCATTTTTTAATAGTGTTGTTTGTGATTTTCTTTTTGGCTCATTTGAGTTTCTTGTAGATTCTGGATGTTAGGCCTTTGTGAGATACACAATTAGCAAATATGCTTTCCCATTTTTGGGTTGTAATCCCATTCTCTTGAAGGTTTCTTTTTCTGTACAACACTTTCAGTTTGATGATGTCCCACTTGTCTATCTTATCTTTTGTGGCATACACTTTTGGGGATTTGATCAAGAATCAGTTGTCTACTCCAATGTACAAACGTGTATTTACTGCATTTTTTCTAAGATTACTATAGTTCTAGGTTTTATGCTTAGAGTTGATTTTAGTTTATGGTGATATGTAGGCATCCAGTTTCATTCTTCTGTATGTGGTCAGCAAGCATACCCAGCATCATTAGCTAAATAAGGTCTCCTTTCTTCAGTGGTTATTATTGTCAAAGATAAGTTGGTTGAGAGATTGAGTTTTAGCTTCTGGAATCTCAACCTGTTCCATTGGTCTATATGCCTGTTCTTGTAGCAATACTAGACTGTTTTGGTGACTGCAGCTTTGTAGTAAGGTTTAAAGTCTGGAAGTGTGATACTTCCTACTTTGCTCCTTTTGCTAAGGATTGCTTTGGCTATTTGTGCTGTTTTATGTTTCCAGGTCTGAGCAGAATGATGCTGGTAATTTAATGGGTATTACATTGAATCTGTAGATTGCCTTGGGTAGAATGAACATCTTGACAAAATTAATCCTTCCAATCCATGAGCAAGGAATATTTTCCCATTTGTGTCATCTTTAATTTCCTTGAGCAGTGTTTTGTAGTTATTGTAAAGATCTTTCACTTCTCTGGTTAGGTAGATACCACGGTATTTTATTTTTTTGTGGCTATTGTGAATGGGATTGTGCTTTTTTTTAGTAATCTGTCTGTTGCTGATGTATAGAAATACAACTGTCTTTTGCACATTGATTTTGTACCCTGAAACTCTAACAAAGTTATTTATCAGAGCAAGGAGGTTTTTTGACAGACTGTTTTGGGATTTTAAGGTATAGGATCATATTATTCACAAAGAGGGATAGCTTGATTTCCTCTTTTCCTATTTGGCTACTCCTGGTTTCCTCCTCTTGCCTGACTGCTCTACCAAGGACTTCTAGCACTATGTTGAACAGGAGGGGTGAGAGTGGGCAGCCTTGTCTTGTTTCTGTTTTCAGGGGGAATGCTTCCAACTTCTACCATTAAGCAATATGCTGGCTGTGGGTTTATCATACATGGATATTACTATTTTGAGAAATTTTCCTTCTATGCCTAGGTGTACAAGGATTTTTATCAAGAAGGGGTACTGTATTTTGTAAAAAGCTTTTTCTGCATCTAATGATATGATCACATCATTCTTATTTTTGCATCTGTTAATGTATTGAATTACATTTGTGGTCTTGTGGATGTTGAAAAAGCCCTGCATCTCGGAAATGAAGCCTATTTGGTCATGTGGAATGACTCTTGAAATGTGTTGTTGGATCTGATTTGTTACAATCTTATTGAGAATTTTTGCATCTATGTTTTTCAAGGAGATTGGCATGTAATTTTCTTTCCTTGTTAGTCTTTGCCAGGTTTGGGTATCAGTGAGATGCTAGCTTCATGAAATAATTTTGGGAGAGTTTTATCTTTCTTGATTGTCCAGCATACTTTCAATAAGACTGGTATCAGGTCCTCCTTGGTGTTTTGTAGAATTCAGTTGGAAAACCATCTGGTCCGTGACTTTTTTTGGTAGGTAGACATCTTATGATGAAGTCAATTTCCTGTATTGCTATTGGTCTGTTTAGGGTTTTAATTTCTTCTTGTTTCAATTTTGGAAAATTGTGTTATGTCAGAAACTGCTCCATTTTCTTTAGGTTTTCAAGTTTATTTTCACACAGGTGTGCACAGTAATCTCTGATAATCTTTTGAATTTCTTCAAGGTCAGTTGTGATTTCACCTTTTGTGTTTCTAATTGTATTTTTTTTTCCTCTCTTTTTCTGAGTTAGTCTGGCATGGGGTCTGTCAATCTTATTTATCCTTTCAAATAACCAGCTTTTTGTCTTGTTGATTTGTTTCTATGATTTTTTGTCTTCTATGCCCCACAGTTGCAACTTTATTTTGGAGATCTGGATTTTTCTGCTGAAGTTAAGATTTTGGTGGTCTTGCCTTTCTAGCTCCTTTAGGTGGATCATTAGGCTGTTTACTTCTGATCTTTCAGTTTTCTTGATGTGTGTGTGCAGTGTTATAAATTTTCCTCTTAATACTGCTTTCATAGCATTCTAGAGATTCTGTTAAGATGTATCTTTGTTTTCATTTGTTTCCAAGAAATTTAAATTTCTGTCTTGATTTCCATTTTGACCCAGAAGTTGTTCACCACTATGTTGTTTTGTGTCCATGTCTTTGTGTGTTTTGGTGGGATCTTGTTGGTGGCAATATTTATTTTTATTCCACTGTTATCTGAGAAGATGCATAATATTATTTTGATATTTTGGAATTTGTTTATGCTTGATTTATGGCTGAGAATATGGTCAATCTTGAAGTATGTCCCATGTGCTGTTGAGTAGAATGTATACTTTGTAGTTTTGGGGTAAAGGTCGAGCATCGAGTTGAGGTCCCAGATCTCCTTATTGATTTATTGCAGCGATGTTCTATCTAGGCTTGTTTGTGTATTATATAAGTCTCCAGTTATGATTGTATGTGAGTCAGTGTCCCCTTTTAGTTTATTTAGTGGTTGATTTATAAAACCTGGTGCTCCTGTGTTGGGTGCATACATGTTTAGGATGGCTATTTCTTGCTGGTGCATTTAACCTTTTATTATCATGTAGTGTCCTTCTCTTTCCTTTTTAATTTTTGATAGCTTGAAGGCTGTTTTATCTGATATTAGAGTAACTACTCCTGCCTTCCACTTGCCTTAAAGTTCATTTTCCAGCCTCCAACTTTGAGACTGTAGGTGTCCTTTGTAATGAGATGGATTTCCTGGAGGCAGCCAATCGATGGATTGTGCTTTATCTAATTTGCCACTCTATGTCTTTGAGTGGTGCTTTTAGTCCAATCACATTCAGGCTGATTATTGAAATGTGAGAGTTTATACCCGTACTATGACTCTTAGAAGTTTGTTTTGTTTTCTTTTAACTTTTGGATTAATATATGCATATGTATGTTGATTTTTTTAGGGCACATAGTATGTTCTGTTGAATCTATGTTTGCCTGTACTCTTGTGAAGTGTGTGGTCATTCTTTTTTTTTCTTTCTTCTGTGCTCAATACCTTCTTAAGCATCTCCTGTAGAGCTGGTCTGGAAGCATCATATTATCTTAGGCATTGGATGTCTGGGAAGGATTTTAATTATGCTTCTCTTATGAGACTTAGATTGGCTGGATAGGAAATTCTTGGTAGGAATTGCTTATCTTTGAGAACATAAAATTGGACACCAATCCCTTCTCATTTGTAGTGTTTCTACCAATCAGTCTGGCATTATTTTGATTGGCCTTCCCTGGTAGGTAGTTTGACATTTCTTTCTTGCTACCTTTAAGATTTTTTTCTTATAGCTATTTTATGTAGGCAAATTGCTATGTGTTTGGTCTTCTCATATGATGCTTTGTGGGGGTTCTCTGAATCTCTTGTGCTTTAATTGTCATGTCTCTGGTGAGATGGGGAAATTTTTCTTGGATGACCTCATGGAATGCTTGTTTCAATATGCTCTCCATTTTCCTTTCTGCTTTTGACATACCGATCAGGTGTAGATTCAGCCTCTTTATGTAATTGCACAACTCTTGGAAGCATTGCTCCTTATTTTTGAGTTTTCTTAAATGTTTTTGACAGATTGGCTTAATTCAAGTCTGAGATTATTTCCTCTGCTTGGTTAATTCTGCTTTCCATAATTTTCAGTTTGTTATTTATTTCATGGACTGAGTTTGTTATAGCCAATATCTCTGTCACAATTTCATTCAGTTTTGCTTCTTGTTTTTCTTGGTTTTTGTTCATTTTTTCCATTCACTCCCTGATCTCTGTGGTTGTCTTCTGGTACAAGTCATTCTGGGAGATTTCCATTGTTTGATCTCCAAAGGTTTTTTTTGGGGGGGGCACTTTCTCTTTAAGACTCTAGGGGTTATCTTCCATTGATTTTTTCCTCATTTTCTTTTTCTTTAATTCTGTTGCTTGATGACAGAGGCAGAAGCTTTCACTCTGTTGCTAGCTCAATCCCCAATTCTTTCCTGAGGAGAGCCTCTGAATTTGTTTGATTTTGAAACAGAGCCAAGGGTGGGGGACTGTACTGTCTCTGCAATTCTGAGTGCTGAATAAGGTGGAAGGGGAGAGCTAGGATTCAGAAACTACCTATGAGTCACAGTGTTCACTGGTTGAGGAATGGGCTTTCTGAGACTCATTACCCCCACCACACAATATGTCCATGCAATGGTTATGTATGTGTACCCCCAAGTCCAAGATAAAGTAAAAGAAAAGAAAAGAAAAAAAAACAGAAAAAAGGACATGAAGAAAATAAAGAGAAAAAGAATAAAGAGAACTCCCTTTTGTGGCAAATTCTGCAACTGTTGGGTTTTTTTCCACTGCTAACTTGTAGGGTTAGCTTCTGTCTCCTGGTGAGAGGTACCAATTTACTCCTAACTTCCAGAGTGTCTGGTTTGTGGGGGGGGGGAGAGGGGGAGGGGACATCTGCCCTCTACTCCTTCCCTCCTGTTCTCTGTGTGCTCAAGGGGAGTTCTCTGTGTGGGACTTCACCTCCTCAAACGTGTTCAGAATGCCTCCTATATTTGATAACTGAATCCTCACTCTCTGTCTTGTTCTATGAAAGACGTGCTGAACTATCTTTTCCCCAGATGCTGGTGGCAGGTGTGTCAGACAGCTTTACTGTGCAAGACAGCCCTCTCAATGCAGGAACCATTCTAAACTCCACCTAGGCTTGGCTTTCTTGACTGTGCTCTGACCAGATTTCTTCCCATGTAGAACTGACATTTTATGCACTGCCAGAGGGAGAGTGTGGATCAGTTCAGAACTCACCACTACCCTTCTCCAGCTGGATCCTTCTCTTCTGAGAGCACCTGTTGCCCCTCAGCTGGGTCAAGGTGGGGGCTAGCATATCTGGAATTCCACTCCCCCCTGTCCTTCTGGAGATTTTGCACTGGGGAGACCTTCTCTAGGTTCATGATGATCAACTCCAGAGATATGTGGGGTTCATCCCCTGATCTCAAGGTGCTGGTCTGATGCTAAATGGTAGGTATCCCAGGGCACTTCTGTGCCCAGGTTTTAGGATCATGGAGTGCTTGCACCACCTCCTCCAATTGGTCTAATCCTCTGGTTCCTTCACTTCATTCCTGTTGTGGCTTCTGCTGCCAGTGTCACCCCAGTCACCTTTCTCCACTCATGGCACTCCCATTTCTTGGCTCACCACAAGTTGCTCAGTTTCTTTCAGTTTGCAGTTGCAGTGGTGTGTGATGTCTAGGAGGCAACAGCTCCTTCTTCATCAGGTACCACAGTCTCTGTATCTCAAGTCCCAGTGGAGGGGCCATGTGTCCTGGTCTGGCACTGAAGGTAGTGGTGGTGAGGCTGGGTGACTGACAGCCTCTCCCTGTGGCTTCCTCCCGAAGAGGGCTTTGTTAGGTTTAGAAAATGGTGCTATGCTGTGGAAAGTGACAGAGTCTGAGCGGTGACAGAGTCTGAGCAGTGACAGCTTCACCAGTAGAGCCTAGGCTTCCTGTCCTTTAGTCCCCACCCAGACAGACACTCACACACTCACTTATATATACACATACATCTGCATTTATCCTTGCACACAGAAACTCACACACTCCCACCAGCTCCACCACAGTCTTCCCTGATACACTTTCAATTGTTTATTTTTGCTTTTGTAGCCTGTGTTTTTAAGGTCTTACCAAAAATCAATCAATCAATCAATATATTTCTAGTAGTTTTTTAGTTTCAGCTCTTAGATTTAATAATTTAATCCATTTTAGTTTGGTTTTGATATATGGTGAAAGATAAAGGGCTAGTATTTTTCTTCTGCATATGGTTATTTAGTTTTTCCAGCACTATTTATTGAAGAGAGTGACCTTTCTTTATTGTATATTCTTGTGACCTTTGTAAAAAATAAATTATTGTTAAATATGTGGATTACTATCTGGGTTCCCTATTCTGTTTCATTGGTTCTTATGTCTGTTTTTATGCTGATTTGGTTACTACTATAGACTGGTAGTATATTTTTGTTTAGGTGGTGTGATGATTCCAGTTTTGTTCTTTTTGCTCGACATTGCCATGACAATTCATGGCAAAAAGATTGTTTGTGGTTCCACATAAATTTAGAATTATATTTTATATTTCTGTGAAGAATGTCATTATTATTTTGATAGAGATTACATTAAATCTATAAATTGATTTGGGCAGTATTGTCTTTTTAAAAATATCGACTGTTCCAATCTATGACTACAAAACATCTTTTCATTTATTTTGTATCCTCTTCAATTTTGTTCATAAGTGTTCTACAGTTTTTCTTGTATAAATCTTTCATTTCTTTGGTTAAACAGATTTTTTGTTATTTTACGTTCTTGGTAGCTTTTGTAAATGGGATTGCTTTCTTATTATTTCTTTTTTATATTATTTACTATTGGCTTATATAAATGCTACTGATTTTTGTATGTAAATTTTGTATCTTGCAACTTCACTGAATTTGTTTATCAGTTCCAAAACTTTTTTTGATGGAGTCTTAATGTTTTTTGTAAGTATAAGATCATGTCATCTGAGAAGAAGTCTAATTTTATTTATTTATTTTCAATTTGTATACCCTTTACTTATTTCTATTGATTAATTGCTTTGGCCAGGATTTCTAATATAATGTTGAATAAAAGTGGTAAAAACGAACATTTTTGCTTTGTCCTAGATCTTAAAAGAAAGTGTTCAAATTTGTCCTTTTTCAGTATGATATTGGCTGTGGATTTTTCACATATGACCTTTATTATTTTGAGGTATATTTCTTCTATACCCAGTTTGTTGAAGGCTTTTGTCATAAAGGAATACTGAATTTTATTGCACACTTTCAGTGTCTATTAAAATTATTATTATTTTTTTGGTTCTGTTAAGCTGATGTGTCATGTTTATTAAGTTGCCTAGACTGAACCGTTGTTGTATCCTTGAGGTGACTCTCACTTAATCATGGTGAATGATCTTTTTAATGTGTTGTTGAATTCAGTTTGCTAGTATTTTGTTGAGGATTTTTGCATCTATGTTCATTATTGTTATTGACCTATAGGTTTTTTTTGTTGTTATACCCTTATCTGGTTTTCGTATTAGAGTAATGTTAACTACATAAAACAAGTTTGGATATACTCTCTTTTCTTTAATTTTTTAGAAGAGTGTAAGTAGAATTGATATTAGCTTTTATTTAAATGTTTGGTAAAATACAACAGTGAAGCCATCAGGTCCTGGACTTTTTAATGGAAACATTTTTTATTATGTATTTGGTCTGTACATAATGGTCTCTAATTATTCTTTGTATTTCTGTGGTCTCAGTTGATATGCCTCCTTTTTGTTTCTAATTCTGTCTTATCTATTTTTCTTCCTAGTATGCCTAACTAAAATTTTTGTCTAAAAAAAATCAGCATTTTGTTTTGTTGATTTTGTCTTTTTTTAAATCTCAATTTTAGTTTAGTTTTTACTTCTTCCCAGGTATTTTTTTCTACTAAATTTGAGTGTGATTTATTCTTGCTTTTCTAGTTTCTTGAGCTTCAACAGTAGGTTGCTTATTTTAAATCTGTTTCACTTATTTGATGTAAGTGTTTATTGCTATAATTTTCCTTCTTAGTACTCTTTTATGGTAACTCATAGATTTTGTTATGTTACATTTCCATTTTCACTTGTTTCAAAAAAAATTTTTAATTTCCTTCATAATTTTTTCATTGACTTATTGGTTTTCCAAGAGTATGTTGTTTAATTTCCATGTTTTGTGTAGTTTCTGAAGTTTCTCTTATTACTGACTTCTGGTTTTATTCTATTGTGATCAGAAAAAATACTTAATGTTATTTCTACTTTTTTGAATATGTTGAGATTTATTTTATGAGATTTATTTTATTTTATTTTATTATCTCTTCTGGAGAATGTGCTTATAAAAAATGTTTATTCTTCAGAAGTTGGGTGAAGAGTTTTGTAAATGCAAGTTAAGCCTATTTGATCAAATGTGTACTTTAACTCCAATATTTATTTTTTGATTTTCTATCTGAATGATCTGTCCATTACTGAGATTGAGGTGTTGAATTATCCTTTGTATTGCTGTCCATCTCACTGTTTAGATCTATTAATGCTTTATTTGTGTTTTGGGGTGCTCCAGTTTTGGGTGCATATATTATAGGATTTTGCACTAAAGTTTCCATAAGGGTTAAAAAACACATCTTATAACAAGTTAGTTTTAAATGATGGCAATTCATCTTAGGTCACAGAAAGAAATAGAAAGAAACAAGCAAAACTGATAAACTTTGCATTTTAAATCTATGCTTTCCATATTTTGATATTGTAACATTTTATTGTCTCAATTTACTTATTTTTATATTGTACACTTGTTAACAGGCTACTGTAGCTATTTTTATTTTTGATAGATTTGTCTTTTAAGCTTCAAGCTATTGTTATGAGTAAATTGCATACAGCAATTACAGTATTAGTGTACTCTAAGGTAATCTGTGTACTTTATTTGTTTGTTTGTTTGTTTGTTTGTTTGTTTTTGAGCCAGGAGTCTCACTCTTTCACCCAGTCTGGAGTGCAGTGGCATAATTGTGGCTCACTCTAGCCTCAACCTCCTGGGTTCAGGCAATCCTTCCACTTCAGCCTCCTGAGCAGCTGGAACTATAAGTGTGCATCATCATGCCCAGCTAATTTTTTTGATTTTTTTGGTAGAGAAGAAGTCTTGCTATGTTTCCTCGTCTGGTCTTGAACTAATGGAATCAAGTAATCCTCCTGCTTCTGCCTCTTAAAGTGCTGAGATGACTGGCATGAGCCACTATGCCTGACCTGTGTACTTAATTTTATCAGTTGGTTTTATGCCTTCATTTTAAAATGTATTTGTTTATTTATTTATTTATGTTAGTTTTTTTTTTCTTTTTCTTTTTTCTAACAATGCCCTGGGGCATGAATTGCTCCATAGACAGATTCAAATAAATCCTGCTTTTTTTTTTTTTTTTTGGAAGAGATACTTTTTAAAGTCAATGTTTGAGATTTGTTTGGATTCTGAAGAGACTTTTCTTAGCTATCTCTTTTCCTGGTTTCCTATAATCAACCAGCCACCTTGCAGTTTAGTATATATATCATTTTTTTGTTTGTTTTTTACCACAACCTTCTTTGTTTTTAGTATACCCTTAGGCCTGAATTTATCTACACTTTGTTGAAAACAAAGTCAGTTACTTTGAGAAGTGACTTCAAGTCTTCTGTTTAATGACATGTTTCTCTCCTGAAAAAAAACTTTTTAGTTATAACTCTGGATATGGAGGTGGCTACATTCGCATGCTGTTCTTTGCTTTTGGAGCTGTAGCTCAATCAAGGAAGTCAGCTGACTTCAATTTTTCTTGACTTGCCTGTCTTCACATAGAACCTCCACCATATGAGCCAGGAACAAGACAATTGCAGTCTAGTATTCTTAACAGCCTCATATCTAGAATGTTCCACATGTTCAGGCTGCGTGTAAACACCCATTTCTTTGTTGCCTAGAACTTAGCCTCAGCAACAGGTTTCTAGAGTAAGGATGAGAAATGATGGCATCCTGTTACTCCCAGAAAGATAGCCCTCAAGAAGGGGGGGGTCACTGTGTCTTGCCTGTAGGAGTCTAGAATGGAGTTTTTCTCTTGATGAGCTAGGAAGTGGGAAGAAGATAATGGATTCAGTTTAAATACCATAGATTCTAACTGTTAGGGTATGGATAGGGTGAGGGTAGATGGATGGATGGGGAGGTGCAGCACCACCAGAGCTGGCATGCTGGAGGTGTGTGCTGGCAACCAGAGATCCGAGTAATGCAAAGATTGCAACACACAAAGTGGTGAAAGAAGAAAAGGTTTATTTAAGAAAGGTTCACTTCCCACAGACAGGAAATGGGCCTGCATTCTAGATGAATGTGGCCCCATAACCCCTTGAGCCCCGGCTTTAATCCTTTCCCTTGGAGGTGTTGCAATCAGGTAGGTGTGACTGCCGTTACTTTCTTATTGACCATCTGCAAATGTCTTGGAGACCCTGTAACACAGAGATTCACTAATGGTCACCCATATTATCGCAGCCCATCAAGAAGGGCGTGATAAGGATCCCAGTGCTCCTGTATATTCCTGAATAACATTCCTTAGAGCTAATGGAGGGTGCGCTTCCCCTTATCTCCTATGCATTTCCAGTGGGCAGTCCTGCAATCTGCATAAATTTTGTAATCACAAGTTTTGTGATTTGCATAACTTTTGCCTAATGCATGATGCCTTGGGCCTTGCAAACTCCCTTTATTCTAGGCAATCTTGATTGCCACTTCTGCAGGGCCCCACTGACAAAAGCCATGAGATACCTCTGACACCTGGCACCAGGAAGTCTGGACAGAAAACCCTGGGGGGCTCCTGGCTAACATGCATTAAGTATACAATGGGTCAATACTGGTTATACTTACGGAGTCTGTGTTTTTGAAAACACAAATTTGGAAAGGTTAGTCTTTACTAAAAGTATGCATTTCTCCAAAACATAGTTTCCACTTTCTTATCATTGTTAGGGTTTAGGAACAAGATAAAAAAACAGCTTCCCACTCTCGGTCTGTCCTTTCATACCCCACTCCTGCTCTTGGAAATATTCTTATGATCCTGGGAAATGGGGCTAGGATCAATCTTCTGTAACTGCTTCCTGCTGAGGTGGGTCGTAGAGATGTCCCTACCTATCTATTTCCGAGGGCATGAACAGGAAACAACAGAATCTTAACCGAATACTATTTGGATCTAACAAAACACTGAGTGAGAACATAGGCAAAAATTATTAAGCAAACAATGATGAAAAAGGCTATTGCCTCAAAAACATGCTGGAAAAGTGAAAGTAACACCATACATCATATGTATGATTAGCTAAAGCCTCTGATTTATCAATGTAAGTTGAAATGTTTCCTTGTAAATTATCTATAGTTGTACTTTAACAAGGAAATGCAGCCACTTTGACAAAGTCTGATAAAAGAAAAATTGAAAACATTAGAGACATGGAATTAGGTTGTAGTTTAAATTGAGAATTTAAAACAAGTAAACATTGGCAAGAGAAAATGGTTTCTTTTGTTTTTATAATAAGTCTGATATACATTCACAATGATTGATATGCTAGAGGGTGAAGTCCAGGTTATTTTATTATTTATCCTATGTTGGATTAATAATCCTTGTGCCTGGTCTGCAGGCAGTTTAAGAGGAGGATTTGGGGCAGGTGTAGTTTTTGGGGCTTGTTTCTTACCCCACCCTAGAGGGACTGAATTGAGAACTTGAAGAGTTTAAGTATAAAATTTTTTTAAAGCATAATGTTATAACACAAAATTACAATAGTTATTGTAAAAGCCACTTATTTAGTCAGAATGATAGTCCAAAGATTTTTTGGGGAAAAAAAAAACTTTGCTTTTTTGTAACAAAGACAGTGGGAGTGGGGAAATTGAATTTTGTCTCTTTCTTCCCCCCTACTCCCCCATTGTTTAAAGGAGAAAATTCTTTTGGATAAGACTATATGTTTTCAACATAGATGGCCAGGACTAAAGGCTGGCACCTGTGTTAAATTAAGAAGTTAATTTGGGTTCCAGCACCCTAATATGCGTGGGGGATTGTTGGGGTGATGGTGAGCCAGTGCCAGGCAGTTTAGCAGATTTGCGGGCCTCCATAAGTGGCCACCATTTGTGAGCCAAGTATTCTCTCCTCTCTTCAAAAGAGAGTGCACCTGCTTCCCAATGGCTTTCTGGCTTGCACAGTGGGCAAAGTCCAGGAGGTTTTATGGCTCTTTGGACCAATTATGCTTTTAGTGCCCCCACAGACTGTACCCATAAGCAACCAACACCATCCCCTTAGCAGGTTTGTTCTTTCCAGGTGTAGATGAGCAGCTGGAGTTTTGTCACTAATGGTGACTGCCAATCAGGGTGCCTCTTTGGCCCTCTGATTCTGTTGCCTTCCATGTTGGCACTGTTTTGTTTTTTGTTTTGGTTGAAAAAAAACTTTAAAGCTCCTTTTAATAGGTTATACATACAAAACATCTTAACCATTTCTTTGTAGCTAAGCTTTAGTAGCTATTCTTAAATAATATTTCTTCCTTTCCTGTATACCCTTAAGATCGTTCTCAGAGATCTTAAAATTTTGGTTTTTTTAAAATAATTTTTACCAATTTTCTTGAAGAGTCCATTTGCAGAACTCCTCATGTCAGTAGTAAAACTTATGTTGTAAATTTTAAATATAAATTTGTCTTTATCTGTTAAAAATATTTAAGTATAAATCCTTTATCCTTATATTTTTGTTTGTATGTGATATATTTATATTGTAGCATTGTTTCTAATACAAAAATGGAAACAAACTAAACCAGTCATCAATAAATGACTGGTTAAATATATTAAATATACTTGGTATATTTTAGTACATTTAATATGTTAAACATATCATACATTTATAATAAAATATTATGATTTCATTAAAAATATGGATGTAATGTTCCATTTGATAAATGTCTCTGATGTAAATAACCTAAAAAAGCAAGATGCAAAACAGTATGGAATTATTTATTACATTTGTGTAGTCATTTCAAAAATACATAAACATACAATATAATATTCTTAACTGTATATAAAACATACATAGTTATGCATGATTATTTTCTAGAATATATATAAACTATTAATAAAAGTTACCTGTGGGAAGAGAGCTAGGATTAATGAAAGAACTTTTATTTTCAGTATGTATTTTTTAATGTTATGGCTTTTAAAACCATATTTATCTAACTTTTACTTATAAAATAAAATTTGAAGTTAAGATTCTTTGTTAGCAAACTAATTGTTTTTGAAGCTAAAATATAACAGTTCTTAATGCATTATAGGAATATTATTCTTTGGGAGTCACAAGTTGGATATTTATCTAAAGATGGTCCAACTTCAGCAAATACAGCAATTTAGCTGAAACAAACAAGACTGTCATTTTATACTACATACATTTTTCTTTTAGTTTTTATTTTGAAATCTCAATGCAGATTTTTAATAGGTGTTTTGTCAGCTGTTTTTAACGCAAGAACAATGCAATTGTAAAACTCTTCAGTGTTCTGCAGTTACATTATTAAAATTTAGAAGATTTATAGAAAAAGAGAAATACTGTATTTATGTTCCAGCCATTGTATAAGAAACACTTCTTGAAGAAAAAATGTCTTATCTAGATACATTTGGGCTTAAAAAAACTGAAGTAAAGTAAGAAACTAAGTAAAGCAAATGAGAGAGGTTGAACATGCTGTTATAAGGCACCTGCTTCATGATGACTCAATTGACTTTCCAGAGCAAATTGTGTGAGTGCACCTTTGTGGGACCATTTCCTGGACTTTCAGTTTTTCTTGGCTATGGCAAATAAATTAAAAATGAGAAGCAGGTATGCATCAAATATATTTCTAATTTAGTTCCAGACCACCTTACTAAAGTGAAGATTGTAATAAAACAAGTCCCATAATTTTTTCGGTTTCTCATTGCATGTAAAATTATGTTTACATTATACTGTAGTCTATTATGTTTAATATCATTTTGTCTAAAAATATATATACTTTAAAGATACTTTATCATTAAAAAAATGCACTAATAATCATCTGAGGCTTCAGCTAGTCATTTTCTTATTGTGGACTTTTTGCCTTGATGCTGATGACTGTCGACTGATCCAAATAGTGGTTTCTGAAGGTTGGGGTGGCTGTGGCAATTTCTTAAAATAAGATAAAAAATGAAATTTGCTGCACTAATGGTTCAGGGAAAACTGGCTCACCACAGGCAGGAGACTGAAACTGGACACCTACTTCTCACCATAAACAAAAAACTCAAAAATGAATCAAGGACTTAAATGTGAAACCTCAAAATATAAGACTCTTAGAAGAAAACCTAGAGAATACCCTCCTGAACATTAGCCTAAGCAATGAATTCATGGCTAAATCTTCAAAAGTAAGTGCAGTAAAATCTAAAAGCAACAAGCGCAGCATTATCAAGCTAAAAAGAAACCATCAAGAGAGTAAAGAGGCAACTAAAATAAGGAGAAAAAATATTTGCAAACTATGCATCTGACAAAAGCCTAACATCCAGAATCTGTAAGGAATTCTAATGAATCAACAGGAAAAAACAAAAACAAATACATAATAATCCCATTAGAAAGTGGGGAGAGGGAATCTGATACAGAGCTCAAGCTTGTAATCTCAGCACTTTGGGAAGCCAAGGTAAGGGGATTGCCTGAGTCCAGGGGTTCGAGAACAGCCTGGGCAACTTGGTGAGAGCTCATCTTGGAAGGCTGAGGCTGAAGGATCATCAGAGATCAGCAGGTCGAAGTTGGGGTGGCGGTGAGCATGCCACTGCACTTGCACTCCAGCCTGGGCAATGGACTGAGACTCCAACTCAAAAAAAGAAAAGAAAAGAAAAGAAAATGAACAAAGGATATGAACAGACACTTCTCAAAGGAAGACATATAAGTGGCCAAAAAAACATGAAGAAATGCCCAACATAGCTAATTATTAGATAATGTAAATCAAAACTACAATTAGGTACCATCTCACACCAACCAAAATGGCTTTTATTAAAATGTCAAAAAACAATGAACGTTGGTGAGGCTATGGAGAAATGTGAATACCTGTACATTGTTGGTGGGAATGTAAACTAATATGATCTCTGTGGAAAGAAGTTTGGAGATTTCTTAAAGAACTAAAAATATAGCTACCATTCGACTCAGCAATACCACTTCTGAGAATATATCCAAAGGAGCACCCATCACTCTACCAAAAAGATAACTGCACTTGAATGCTTATTGCAGCACTATTCACAATAGCAAAAACATGAAACCAAACCAGATGCCTATTGAAGGAGAACTAGATAAAGAAAATGTGATATGTATACACTATGGAATGTGACAAAGCCATAAAGAAGAACAAAATCACATTGTTTGCAGCAACATGAATGCAGCTGGAGACCATCACTCTAAGTAAATTATCACAGAAAAAAATACTGAATCCTGCATGTTCTCAGTCCTAAGAGGGCACTAAACATTGGGCACACACATACCCAAGGATGGGAACAGCAGACACTGGGCACTGCTAAAGGAGGAAGGGAGGGAAGGGGGACAAAGAATACAAAACCAGCCATTGGGTACTATGCCCACTACTTGGGGGTGGGGAAGATGGCTTGTCAGAAACCCAAACTAAATCTTCACACAATATACTTATGTAGCAAATTCTCATATGTATCCATAATTGTAGAATTTAAAAAACAAACAGTAAAAATAAAAAATAAAAGGATAATAATATAGCTACCTAATGAGATAGTTGTTAAATTCAAATGAAATAAACTTTGGAACATAGTAAAAAATAAATAAATAAAATAAAAGTAACTTGCTGCACTGACTTCTTTTCACAAAAAATTTCTCTGTAGAATGGAATGTTAATGGATAGTATTACTGTTTGATACTGTGGAGTAGAACTTCTTTCAAAATGGGAATCAATTCTCTCAAACTCCACCACTTCTTTATTAACTATGTGTAATAATCTAAATTTTTTATTATTTCAACAATATTCACAGCATCTTCACCAGTAAATTCCATCTCAAGAATCACTTTCTTGAAACACTCCTCATTCATTAAAATTTTATAATGACATTGCAATGATTCAGTCACATCTTCAGGCTCCTCTTTTAATTCTAGTTTTCTTGAAATTTTTACCACATCTGTGATTACTTCCTCCACTGATGTCTTGAACTCCTCACAGTTTTCAATGAGGATTAGGATCTTTCAAACATCTGCTTTTGTTGATATTTTGACTTCCTTACCTAAATCATTGATGTTCTTAATGGTATCCAGAATGGTAAATCCTTTCAAGAAGATTTTCATTTACTTTTTCTAAATAAATACATCAGAAAAATCACTATCTATGGAAGCTATAGCCTTATACAATTTATTTCTTGAATAATACGATTTGAAAGTCAAAATAAATTTCTCATTCATAGGCTGCAAAATGGGTGTTTTGTTAACAGGCATGAAAATAACAGTTTTCTTCTACATCTTTATTAGAGCTTTTGGGTGATTAGCTTTATTATCAATGAGCAGTAATGTTTTGACTTTTTGTGTGACTAGGAAGATTCAGTAGTAGGTTGAAAACATTCAGTAAAATATGCTGTGAACAAAAGCACGGACATCTAGGTTTTGTGGCTTAATTTATAAAGCACAAGCAGAATCGATTTAGCATAATTCTTAGAGGCATGAGATTTTTGAAATGCTAAATGAGCATTGGTTTAAACTTAAAGTCAACAGCTGTATTATCCCCTAATAAGAGAGTTAGTCTGTCCTTTGAATCTTTGAAACCAGGCATTGACTTCCCTAAATTTGAAAGTTCTAAATGGCACTATTCTTCCAATACAATGTTATTTTGTGTACAACGAAATTTCTTGTTTACTGTAGCCGCCTACATCAATTATCTTAGCTCTATCTTCTGTATTACTTGCTGCTGCGTCTACATCACCGTTTACTGTTTCACACTGAACTCTTATGTAATGAAGATGATTTCTTATTTCAAACCTCATTAAACAACCTCTGATAGCTTTAGACTTTAATCTGCAGTATTCTCATCTCTTTCAGCCTTTAACGAATTAAGGAGAACTAAGGCCTTGCTCTGGATTAGGTTTTGGCTTAAGGGAATGTTGTGGCTGGTTTGATTATCTATCTCGATCACTAAAACTTTCTCCATGCCAACAATAAGGCTGTTTCACTTTCTTATCATTCGTATGTTCACTGGAGTAGCATTATTAATTTTCTTCAAGAACTTTTCCTTTGCATTCACAACTCATCTAAGGGTTTGGTACAAGAGATCCAGCCTCTCTTGGCTTTTGGCATTAAGCTTAATTATTTCTAGCGTGCGAATTAAAGTGAGACATGTAACTTTTTCTTTAACTTTAAAACATAGAAGCCATTAATTGGCCTAACTTCAATATTGTTGTATCTCAGAAAATAGAGAGGCTTAAAAATAGGAAGAGAAAAAGGAGAATGACCAATTTCTGGAGCATGTTTGTCAATTAAATATGCTATCTTATATGGGTGCAATTTGTGGAATCTCAAAATTATTCAAATAGTAATATCAAGGATTACTGACCACAGAACATTATAACAGATATAAATATGATGAAAAAGTTGAAAATATTACAAGAACTATCAAAATGTGACAAGAAATACAAGGTGAGCATATATTGTTGAAATAAATGACACCAATAGACTTGCTGGATGCAGGGTTACCACAGACTTTCAGTTTTAAAAAACACAATATCTGTGAGCCACAATAAAATGAAGCACAATAAAACAAGGCATGCCAGTGCCTCAAGAAGCATGTGATCCTCTGGCTCTAGTTGAGTTGTAAATAAATGTTCAAGACCTTCTCTTTCTTAGGGAAAGGAAGGAATTTGCTTTTTACAAATTAGCTGATCTCTGCTACATAATAAAGAAGAAAAATCATATTAATGTCAGAGCTACTATCCCTTCATTAAAATGGAGTTTGAACAAAGCTTGCAATAAAAAGAGATGCTGCTATGTTGTTATATACTGAGGAATTGCTCTTCTTGAGGAATCTGAGGATTGACATTACAAAACTCAGATATGAAATCATTACTTATTCAAGAATGAATTATTTTTCTATGGTTAGTTAGGTATAAGTGTTAGTGGTTACATTAAAAAATAACAGTTATATTTATTTTTATCGTTTGTAATATGCTTCTTACTTTATTATTTTTTTAATGCCTCCTTAGGATCAAACCCATTTTGACTATTTTTGTAGCACTGAGTAGTTTACTAAGCTTAGATTGGCATATGTGAAAGGATGTAGTATCAATGTGCTTTCAATAAAGTCATCTTTATGAAACTAACACTTTTTCTCATGTTTTACAAATGCACACATTCTAGTTTTAATATATCCCAATCCATACTAATCTTGAAAAATGGCTCATTTATAGTTTATTATAGGTGGTTCTTGAAAAGCAATAGGCAATTGAGAAGTATAATGATTTGTCTGTTTTCTTTCCAATGTGATAGTTCACCATAAAATTTCAATTGTAAAATCAGATTCAAAAAATATATACATTTTAAAATAGAAATATTTTAAGTATACAAAGGATTTTGTGACTTGCAGCTAACTCTAAGTATTTTCGTGTTATACACTCTACGGAGAAACTTTTGTTAATTTGGATTAAATATAAGCAAAACGGTATAAGTGCTACAAAAAGTCTAAATTATAGTCTCTTCTCAAGTGACAAAAAATATTAGGTATACATCTTACAATTATTTTTATCTCCAGCAGCTCTCTTAGTTATTTGCATATAAAAAGTGTTCATAAATATTTGATGATATTAAACTGGTTTCAAAATAAGTCATAGTGATTTGCTTAAATTAATAAGGAAAATTTCTAATAATATATACAAAGTATAAGTTAATAAGGGCTTCTAAGGTTATTTATACATATATGTATATACGTATATATATATTCTGCAAATTTGTTTTCTCTACAATTTTTTAATAAAATTGTCAGTACATTTGTCTGACTAAATTAATACATGCTCTAAACTTTTAAAATTCTCAATTAGTATATTTTAGGGCCAAACAAGCAAAATAAAACTTAGAACGTGTGTGTGTGTGTGTGTGTGTGTGTGTGTGTGTTTCAACACTATTTGCAAGATTCTGTATTATATTACACATTTGTTTCTTCTGGAGCAAATACTAGAAAGGATGATTGATGAACAGAGCTTTTTCATTAGAATAATAGTGGTGAATATCTTTCCTGCTGATATCATAAAGAACATTAGTGCTGCTTAATACTTTGATTAATGATGATTGGAAAAATATACACATTTTTACCTACATGCTGAACTTTTATAAGCAATTGTTTTGGCTCTGTTTTACATTGATTTGGCATTTATATAATAACTCCATCTGTTTGCAATGCTTTACTAACAAAGATAATACCACTGTCTTTGTCACAGATAGCTTTCTGTATGGGACTGAAGCACTGGGTAATTCAAAATTTACTTGTAGTTCATCCTAATTTTTTCTTGTAAATTTGGCCTTAAATTATTTTTCTAACTATATCTGCAAAACAAACTACAGTTAAATAGTAGGGCCTTGGCATGACACTATTTTTTAAATCTTAATGCTAAAGAACAATTATTTTGCTTTCATTTAAGTTAGTAAATACAATATTTTAAAAAGAGTTTCCACTCTCTCATGATGAGATAAGCTTTTTGAAAATATTAGTATTTTTGTTTTCTAGGCAAAAATGATGTGGACTCCAGAGTTATAAAGGCTGAGGTTCAAATCTTTATCAGACTGTGTGAACTTAAACTTGAACAAATAACTTCTCCCTGCCTCTATTTTTATAACTGTAAAATGTGGTACAACTCATAAGGTTGTCTTGATTAAAATAAATAAGACACACATAAAATAATAAATGCCATGCTACACAAATTCTAAGCATTCATTAATTATAAATTATAATTATTTTGAGGGAATTAATTTACCAGTTTATAAATTGTCATCTGTAACAACAAAACATGGAGTTTGAGGCCAGAAAAATGAGCAGTGAAATCAACTTAGATAAAAAAGATATTTCTGAGAAATGATTGCTAAACTACTCTTATTGTTGATATGTGATAGGGTCATTTATAAAATTTGTAGGTTGATTGTTGAGAAATGCTGTGGTATTTTTTTCTCAATATGATTATATTTATTTCTCAATATAGATGTCTTGTTGATGACATCTACCACGTGGTAATGTTTGTAAAGGAAAACGTATAGAGTAATATTTATTTTTTAAATTTTTAAATTTTTTAAATTTTTTATTTTTTGAGTTGGAGTCTCACTCTGTCGCCCAGACTGGAGTGCAGTGGCTGCTCCCAGCCACCGCAGCTTCAACCTGCTGGGCTCCAGCGATCCTTCCGCCTCAGCCTTCCAAGTAGCTGGAACTACAGGCGCGCACTACCACGCCTGGCTAATTTTTGATTTATTGTAGAGATGAGGTCTCGCCAAGTTGCCCAGGACTCGCCAAGTTGCCTCGAACCCTCGGGCTCAGGCAATCCACTCACCTTAGCCTCCCAAAGTGTGGGATTACAGGCTGAGCCACTGAGCCCGGCTAGTAATATTTATTTAATTATAATACTTAGAGAATAGTTATCATCACTTTTCAATATTCATTCAAGATGGATAGCAGCAATGCAACATAAGCATAAGCGACCATAAGAAAGATAAGAGTAAATAATCATAGGTTTACAAACCATTATTTTGCTCATAAATTAACTCACTATTTTGGTCATAGATTAGTCACAATCTGATTGCATCAAATATTTGATTTAATCATGTCATGTTAATTATTATAATCATGAGATATGATAGTTTCAAATCAATCTATAAATTATGGGCTGCAACCCACATGTGCAAACTAGGAAGATGTTGATATCTGTGATCACATAACTATTTATATAAATGTACTCAATTGGTTTATTTACTTACCCACAGTCCTTACCTAAATGTAGCTACTGCTTTTGAGGGGTAATGGAAAACTCGTGTACTCATTATATAATACATGTTCAATAAATGCTTATTTTATTGGTATATTGTGTAGTCTTATTTGCAAATAAGTCAATCAAGGAGAAAAAGAAATTTTCTAAAGGACATTCATTATATAACTTTATAGAATCATAAAAGCCTCACAATAAAAGCCATGGAAACATGTTTGGAGGTTGTGCAGCCAGGAATAGTCCCCAAAATGGTACTGTTGAGAAAGTCTTATAGAGACATTACTGTTACACTGATGGTTACAAAGACTAGTGGACAATGCATGGTATAGCTAGAATCTCTAATTGTAGATATCACCAAACTTGCCTTAACTGAATTAATTTGCTGTCTGTTTCTTCATGTCATTAGCTTTTTATGTCAAATATAACACAAGTGTAGATTTCTCCACACTACAGTGGTGGAGTATTTGTGCTATGTCTGTGCCCTATCTGACTGAAAGGAAGTCTTTGAAAGGTAGTTTTGATTTCAGTGATTTATTTATTTTTTTTAATTTAAAGATGTGGAGTAAAATTCAGGATTAGGTATTCCAAAACATAGAAAAGGGATTCACAAGTGGTCAACAGCCAAAATGAATTATGGGCAACCAATATAACCATCAAATTTTTCTTTCTGAATTTTTTAGTCATCAGCGTTGAGCACTGATCAGGATTAATGTTGGCCAAAGTATAAACTATATTCAATAATGCATTGTTAATTGATTCATCTGTGTAAAAGGATAGTTTGACTAAGATTCATACATTTAAAGACACCTAGAAAGAATAAATTTTTAAATTTCAGATTGAATTTTAAAAACTTGTAGCCGGGCTCGGTGGCTCAGCCTGTAATCCCGCGCTTTGGGAGGCCAAGGTGAGTGGATTGCCTGAGCCCGCGGGTTCGAGACCCACCTGGGCAACTTGGTGAGACCTCATTTCTACAATAAGTCAAAAAATCAGCCGGGTATGGTAGTGCGTGCCTGTAATTTCGGCTACTCGGAGGGCTGAGGCGGTAGGATCGCTGGAGCCCAGCGGGTCGAGGCAGCAGTGGCCGGGAACGGCCACTGCACTCCAGTCTGTGTGACAGAGTGAGACTTCAACTCAAAAA
>CAUYQG010158729.1:0-14016 GCA_963574415.1 Tarsius wallacei | reverse complement strand
CTCAGTGTGGTTTTAATTTGCATTTCTTTGATGACTGGTGAGACTGGGCATTTTTTCATGTGTCTGATGTCTGCTCATATGCCCTCTTTTGAGAAGTGTCTATTCATATCTTTTGCCCACTTTGTAATGGGGCTGTTTGTTTTTTGTTTGTTTGTTTGTTTTCTTTCTTTTTGGCACATTTGAGTTCCTTGTAGGTCCTAGATGTTAGACCTTTGTCAGATATATAGTTGGAAAACCTTTTTTCCCAGTCTGTGAGCTGTCTCCCCACTCTCTCAGTGGTTTCTTTGCCTTTGAAGAAGTTTTTAAGTTTGATGAGGTCCCACTTGTCTATCTTGTCTCTTATGGCATGGACACTTGGAGTTTTGGTCAGGAATTGGTTGCCAGTTCCAACTTCTATAAGATGTCTCCTGCATTTTCTAAGGTTCCTATAGTTTGAGGTTTTGCATTTAGGTTTTTGATCCATTTAGAGTTGATTTTTGTGTAGATGATAGGTAGGGGTCTTGTTTTAATCTTCTGCATGTGGTCAGTCAATTTTCCCAGCACAGTTTACTGAATAGGGTCTCCTCTTCCCAGTAGTTGGTGGTGCAGGTTTTGTTGGAGATGAATTGGTTGAGAAATTGAGCTTTTGCTTCCAGAATCTATATCCTGTTTCATTGGTCTATATGTCTGTTCTTGTACCAATATCAGTACTAAGCTGTTTTGATTATTGTAGTCTTATAATAAAGTTTAAAGTCTGGGAGTGTGATGCCTCCTGCTTTTTTTATCCCCCTGAGGATTGTTTTGGCTATTCGTGGTCATTTATGTTTCCATATGAATTCCTGCATTGTCGTTTCCAGGTCTGAAAAGAATGCTGCTGGTAATTTAATGGGGATTGCGTGAAAACTGTAGGTTGCCTTGGGCAGGATGGACATCTTAACAATGTTTATTCTTTCAATCCATGAGCGTGGAATATTTTTCCATTTGTTTGTGTCATTGATTTCTCTAAGCGGTGTTTTGTAGTTTTCGCTGTAAAGGTCTTTCACTTCTCTGGTTAGGAAGATGTCAAGGTATTTCATTTTTTTATGCCTATTGTGAATGAGATTGTTCTTTTTATTTGGGCTTCTGTTTGTTTATTTTTGGTGTTAAGGAATGCAAATGCAACTGTGTTTTGCACATTTATTTTAAATCCTGAGACTTGGCTAAAGTCCTTTATTCATGCAAGGAGGTTTTTGACAGATTCTCTTGGGTTTTTGAAGTATAGAATCATTTCATCTGCAAAAAGGAACAGTATCTTCCTCTTTTCCTATTTGGATACCCCTGATTTTCTTCTCTTGTCTGATTGTTCTAACCAGGACTTCCAATACTATGTTGAACAGGAAAGATAAGAGTGAACATTCTTGTCTTGTTCCTGTTTTTAGGGTAAATGGTTCCAATTTCTGTCTGTTTAGCAGTATGTTGGTTGTGGGTTTCTCATAGATGGCTTTTACTATTTAGAGGTATGTTCCATCTATGCCTAGATGTTCAAGGGTTTTTTATCAAGAAGGAATGCTAGATTTTATCAAAAGCTTTTTCTATGTCTAATGATATAATCATGTGGTTCTTATTTTTCATCTGTTAATGTATTTAATTACATTTATGGTCTTGAGGATATTGAACCAGCCCTGCATCCTGGGGATGAGACCTACTTGGTCGTGGTGGATGATTTTTGAGATGTGCTGTTGGATCCAGTTTGCTGGAATCTTGCTGAGAATTTTAGCATCTATATTCATCAAGGATATTGACCTGTAGTTCTCTTTCTTTGTTTGATCTTTACCTGGTTTGGGTATCAATGTGATATTAGCTTCATAAAATGATTTAGGAAGAATTCCATCTTTCTTGATTGCCCATAATACTTTCAATAGGATTGATGTCAGGTCCTCCTTGTATGTTTTGTAGAATTCTGCTGGAAAGCCATCTGGTACAGGGCTTTTGTTTGTCAGTAGTTTTCTGATGACACAGTCAATTTCCAGGGTTGTTATTGGTCTATTTAGGTTCTCGATTTCTTCCTTCTTTAAACCTGGAGAGGTTGTGTGATTCTCAGAAAGTCCTTCATTTCATTTAGGTTTTCAATTTTTTTCCATTCAAGTATGCACAGTAATCTCTGTTAATCCTTTGTATTTCTTCAGGGTCAGTTGTGACTTGATCCTTTGCATTTCTGATTGTGTTCATTGGGCTTTCTCTCTCTTTTTCTTGGTCAGTCTAGCTAGGGGTCCATCAATCTTGCTTATCCTTTCAAAGAAACATCTTTTTGTTTTGTTGACTTTTCGTATTATATTTTTGTCTTCTATGTCCTGTATTTTTGACTTTTATTTTGTTGACCTGGATTCTTCTGCTGAAGTTAGGGTTTTGGTGGTATTGTTTTTCCAGCTTCCTTAGGTAATTTGTTAGGCTGTTAACTTGTGCTCTTTCTATTTTCTTCATGTGTTTTTGTAGAGATAGGAATTCCCCTCTTAGTAATGTTTTCATGGAATCCTAGAGATTTTGGTAAGATGTTTCTTCATTTTCATTTGTTCCCAGGAATCTTTTAATTTCTGTTTTGATTTCTAAGAGTTGTTAGTATCATGCTGCTAGTGTTCATGTCTTTGTGGGTTTTGAGGAAATTTTGTTGGTGTTGATATTTATTTTTATTCCATGTGGTCTGAGAAGGTGCATACAGTATTTCAATCTTATGAAATTTGTTTATGCCTGATTTATGGTTGAGGATGTGGTTGATCTTGTAGTACATTCCATGTGGCAATGAGTAGAATGTATATACCGTGGTTGTTGGGTGGAGTGTTTTGTAGGTATCAATTAAGTCCATTTGGTCAACCGTCACTTTGAGGTTCTGGATCTCCTTGTTGATTTTTTTGTCTTGATAATCTGTCTCAGGTTGTTAGTGTGGGATTTAAGTCCTCAACTACGATAGTGTTAGGGTTGATGCCATTTTTTAGTTTACTATAAAGCTGCTTTATGAAAGTTGGTGCACCTATGTTGGGTGCATTTATGTTTAGGATGGATATTTCTTGTTGATGAATTGAAATTTTTATCATTATATAGTGACCTTCCATATCTTTTTAAATTTTTGATAGCTTAAAAGGTATTTTGCCTGATATCAAAATTGCAACTCTTGCTATCTTTTGTGTTCCATTCCCCTGAAAATTTATTTTCCATCCTTTTACTTTGAGTCTGTGAATGTCCTTTCTGGTGAGATGAGTCTCCTCGAGACAGCATATTGTTACATCATGACATTTTATCCAATTTGCCATTAAATGTCATTTCAGTGGTGCATTTAGTCCATTCATATTCAGGCTAATTATTGAGATGTGAGGGTTTAACCCTGTTATGAGGTTCTTATAGAGGTTGTTGTTATTGCTGCTGTTTGTTTATTTATTTGTTTGTTGTCTGTCTTCTAATTTTGGGGTTGATTTATGCGTGTTTTCAATCACATTCCTGCATTCTTGGAAAGGGTGTGTTCATTCTTTTTTTCTTTTTCTTTCTTCTGTACCTAATTATTTCTTAAGTGTTTCCTGTATAACTGGTCTGGAGGTGGTGTAAACTCTTAAGGATTGAATGTCTAAGAAGGCTGTTAATTCCCCATCACTGACGAAACTTAGCACTGCTTGGTAGGTAATTATTAGTTGAAATTATTTATCTTTGAGAACTTTGAAGATTGGACTCCAGTCTCTCCTAGCCTGAAGTGTTTTTGTAGATAAGTCTGCTGCTATTCTAATTAGTATTCCCCAGTAGGTAATCTGACCTTTCTCTCTTGCTGCCTTTAGGGTTTTTTTTTTTTTAATACCTACATTGTGTAAGTGAATTACTATATGTCTAGGAGTTGATCTTTTCATTTGTTGTCTTGCAGGGTTCTCTGAATCTCTTGTATTTGAATGGTTGCATCACTGATGAAATGAGGGAAGTTTTCTTGGTTAATTTTATAGGATGTTTATTCCAGGGTGGTCTCTGTCTCTCTGTCTCTCTAACTGCCTCAGGGATTCTAATTATATTAGGTTTGACCTCTTGATATAATCACTCATCTCTTGAGGATTTGCTCTGTTTTTTTAAGCTTATTTTCTATGTTTTTGACAGTCTGGGTTAGTTCCATATTTTGGTCCTTGGGCTCTGAGATTCTTTCTTCTGCTTGGTTGATTCTTCTTTCCATGCTTATCAGTTTGTTATTTATTTCATTCACTGTATTCTTTATTGCTGTCATCTCTGTTATCAACTCCTTCATTCTTTCCTTTGTCTCTCCTCATGTCTATTCATTCTCTCTATTAATATCTTGATATCTGGGTTTATGATTTGAGACCAGTCATTCTGGGGACACTTCATTGTTTGAATTCCAAAGTCTGTTTTCTCAGTTGTTGTCTTCCCAGAGGTCTGTATGAGACCCATATTCTTCCTTTGTTTTTTCTTCATTTGTGAATGTTTTCCTCCCCCTTTTTTTTAACTGCTTCTTCAGTTTTTTTGTTCAGTGATGGGGGATAGCTTTTACTTCTGTTTGCTCAATCTCCTACTGTTCCTTATGTAGATCCTCTGATTTTGTTCAATTTTGGAGCTGGGCTGGGGGTGGGGTGCTATGCTTTTTGCAGTTTTAAGATTTGATTAAAGAGGAGAGTTGTGATTCAGAAGCTATCTACAGATCCCTGTAGCTGCACACAGGTATATGAGCTTCCCGGAACCCACTTCCCACTTCCTTACAATCTGTCCATACACTGGGGGTGTATGTTTACTCTCCAAAAGCAAAATGAGATAAGAAAAAGGGAAAGAATGGAAAAAGGAAGAAGAAAAACAAAAGGAAGGTGAAGAGAGAGAAGAAGAGGGAAAACAGTCTCACCAACTAATAAATAAACAGAGAAACAAAAACAGAAAAAAACAAACCAAAAAAGTATACAAACAAAAAACCACCCTGTTGATGACTTGCCCTCAAAAATACCCATACACAAACAGAAAATCTTAAACAAACCATTAAAATGACAGAAACAAAGCAATTATGAGAAGGTAAACAAAAACATAAAGAAAGAGAGAAGAAAAAACAAAAACAAACAAACAAAAAGCTCACTCTATGGCCATTTCTGTAATTTCAGGTTCCTTTCCCAAGCATTGCCGAGGATTTTGACTGGCGCCGCTTTTAACTGCCACGGCTTTTGGCTTCCGCCTCATTAGGAAGCAGCTCTAGTCTCTAGCCAGTTCCCTCTGCTTTCAGTGCAGGGTGATAGGGTTGCTCTCAGCATGGGTCTGACACCCTGCAGACTACTGTGGGAGGAGTACTGGTCAGATCCAGACTCATCTGACTTGTCTGCTGCTGATGCTGTCAAGTTTCCCACTCAGGTCAGACGTGTCTGTGCCTGTTCCAGGGTGGGGGAGGGGCATCTGTCTCCCCAGGTGCAGTGTTCGATCCCAGAAGGGTGCAAGGATAGCCTCTGGGTCTCAGATTGGAGGCTGGACAGAGCTGGGTGGGGCAATGCAGGTCTCTGTCTGGTTCTGGGACAAAGAAGATGGCACTGTGGGCATCTCTTCATTGGTGGCAGATCTCCGTTTCAGATTTCTATGCCCTGCCTTCTTCATGGTTTCTGCTGTTAGTTCCTGGTCTGTTGCTTAAGGTGATAGTGTTGGCCAGGTGCCAGGTGATGAGGAGCAGCTGTTCTCTGCCACCTCCTCTCAAGAGAGCACAGAGAACAGCAGATGATCTTGCCAGGGGCTCCAATCTCAGGAAGGTACTGGGTTGCAGTCACCTCTGGAGGAGAGAGAGCTCTGGGTGCATGAATGCAAGTCTCCCCTCAGAGGGACTCACCCACCAGCACACACCCATTCCCACAGAGAGTTGTTATGGACACTCGGTTTTGCAGAGACTCTCACACTCTGACCAGTTCTGTCGTCATCTTTCCTCTCCTAGCTCTTTTTCTTTTCTTAACTTTGAAAATTATCTGTTGATTATTTTTATGTGAAACAAATTTTTCTGAACCTTCAGAATGTACCAACTTATGCTCACATGTATGTCTGGGTGTGGAAGCAGAGCCTTATTCTTAGTTGACAAAATCTGAAGCCAGTAAATTATTTGCAATTAATATTTTTTGTATTCCCCTATTACTTATTATGGCTACGTAAAAACAAGGCAAAACAAAAAAGCAGCGTGTCTATTCTTTTCTTAGGCTCAGTTATTTTCCTAGGTCATTCTATGCTCCAAAAAACATATTCTCCCTGTTATAAAAAAGAGGTGGTTTGTTTCTCTGTACCATGTAGTTACCTACTACAGAAGCCTCTGCTCTCTGCAGGCTCTGCTCCTCAGACTTCCTCTTATGGTTTTATTTCTAGTGTACTCAGCAGTCGTTCTCCATATCCTGTGTTTACTTTCACGGAGAAGAGGAATAGAGATGTTTTTATTCCACTCTCTCCAGTAGGATGGCTGTCTGTGTTCTTGGGAAGAAGACATTTCTGAAGTTGCCCCTAAATTGGCTCTATAATTATGCATAATTTGACATTTATTAAATTCATAATAAAGTCTCCTCTACTTATTATTTGAAAATTCAGGTCAGGAAAACAATATTTTTCTTCTAGGATTAAAGAAAGTAATTTGATAAACACAGTGCTTTACAATCTTATTTTGAAACCATTTACAGCAATATATCAAATTAAT
The DNA here is from genome assembly GCA_963574415.1 of Tarsius wallacei. NCBI lineage: Eukaryota > Metazoa > Chordata > Mammalia > Primates > Tarsiidae > Tarsius > Tarsius wallacei. The sequence goes on along the minus strand of CAUYQG010158729.1, from coordinate 7,385 downwards.
GTTTTCTGAAACAATTTATGCATAGCTCTCCAAAGTTTATAAAGTTACTTTTATAATATGCTAAAGTGATTTATGCAAAATTTATCTAAAAGTGATTATTCAATGTTGAAAATTCACTACATCTAATATATGGTTTACACAGTTTTAAGTCATACACTTTACATTCAAAATCAACTATTACTTTTTCTCCATTAAATTATAGCATACTATCTAGTTGTATTTTTAAATGTCTATCATTTATTTTTCATTAAATAAGATTCACTTTGATGCACAGCTATATTATTTTTTAGAATTAAAAAAGCTAAATATGAAAACTCACTTAATGTGCTTAGATTATTGAGAAGTTTCCATAGGTAAATAAGTTTATGAACTATATGTATAAGCATTATTATTATTACCGTATGAAAAAGTGGGTGAACAGAGTACCCATGATTCTTATTCTACCTTAGGCTATCATATCACTGGGAGGTAATGTCCTATACTTTATGCAACAAAATTTCAATGAACTAGTGGGCTCATATTGTCCTGGTTAAGTGACTATTTTGTTTTCATCAAAATTAACAATAAAATATTTTGCGTCAAAATGTAGTCTAAAACATTTTTGACAATGTGTATTGATCTCTATTCCGGCATTAACTAGTAAAGTATAGAATAGTAGAAAATGGTATAATATATAAACACACACACACACCTCCCTGTCTTGTATAGTGGTTGGCATATAGTTTTCATCTCCCCTCTTCTGTGCTACTGTTCATCTTTGCCTTTAAGAAGAAAAATATCCTGAGCCCACGGGCTCAAGACTAGCCTGGGCATCTTGGTGAGCCCTGTTCTCTACAATAAGTAAAAAATTAGCCAGGCATAGTAGTATGCACCTGTAGTTCCAGCTACTTGGAAGTCTGAGGCAGAAGGATCGCCAGAGCCCAGGAGGTCGACTCTGGGGTGGCAGTGAGTGAGCCGCTGCAAGCTAGCCTGGGCGACAGAGTGAGACTCCAACTCAAAAAAAAAAAAAAAGAGAGAGACAAAGGACAAAGTCGTGCTATGTCGTCCAGGCTGGTCTCGAACTCCTAGGCTCAAGCAATCATCTTGCCCTGGCTTTCCAAAGTGCTGGAATTACAGATGTGAGCCACTGCATCCAGCCCATCTTTGCCTCTTTTAATCTGACATCGGAGCAAGAAAAGGAACCAGCCATACAAAGTCTAGAGAGGATATTCTAGGCAAAAGAAACAGCCAAGGCAAACACCTCGAGGATTAAAAGGTGACTTTGTTTGTTTTTGTTTCTTGAGAAGCTGATTGGAGACCAGTCTGAGCAAGAAATGAAAGAATATTAGAGAAAACGAACAGGTAAGTAAGAGCCAAATCATATAGGGCATCAAAGACTGGTGTAACATGGAAATTTTTTTTCTCCCAAGAGCAGTGAAAATTCTATGAAAAGTTTTAAGTGGAGGGGAAACAGAATCTGATTTACTTTTTAGAATGTGATTGCTATGTAGAGATGGCTTTAGGGAAGCAAGAAAGGAAGCAGAAAGAGCCAGAAGCATCCAGAAGCTAGATTGGGGGTGGCTATGCAGTGCATCCCTGAGAAGCAGAACCTGTGAGACATTTGAGCAAGGAGCGGGGGAAAGAGAAATTGATGACCATTTCAAGATTTCTGGCTGGATAAATTGGCAAGTCATGTCATTTGCTGATATGAAAGGAACAGATCGGGTGATAGAGATACTTGAAAGTTTTAGTCTAATACAGCTGTAAGCTATTCAAGCGTAAATGTCAAATGTCAATTGTCTACAAGTGTCTAAAACATATACTGGGAAGAATACTAATACAATTTAGAAAACCTGCTTTAGTCCTGATTATAATTATATATGATGTAATTACGCGTAATGTGGTTAAGTGATGTTTTAGCATCCTTTTAAACAGGTTTGAATCCCCAATAAATTCACACATGTATTTATATGGAAAATACACCGCCACAGAACCTAATCTAAGATTTCAGAAAAATTTTGTGAAGCAATATCCTTCATTTAATCTTAATCAGATGAGGAAATCACAAAAGTAGTTTGAGCTGATAGGAGTTTTTTAGATGCAAATGAAAAAGAAAATACTACATTTCACTGGAGTTAACCAGCTTGAACAGGTTAAGATTTTAATTGTGTTCTCTGCCTGTCGTTTTGCCTGTTATCTATCATTCCTGAAGCCTCAAAATAACTCATGGAAGAAAAAAGATTACTCTTTGGCACTGTTATAAATAATAGCTGTTTTGCAAGAACATTCATTTTTGACAGCTGCTCATTCTTCAAGAAGATCCTTTGACTTCAAAAATAAAGTGGCAAAGTATTCATTCTTGTTAAAAGGGAATTAAATATGACAAGTAAATATTAAAATTTTCTCAGGACTGGGCTTTAAATTTGAACAAATAAGTGAATAATTCATTCTGAAATATCAATTGGCCACTTAGGAATCAAAGAAAGATAAATTAAATGCAATTGTATTGTTCATTGTTGACTTTAAGATTGTCAGTGTCCTCTGATTCCTAAGTTTAATTTTATACTGACTTCGAATTATCAAAAAGTACAATGATGAAAAATTGGTCTCGGCTATACTTTAAAGGGAGTAGGGACATTCCACAAAAATTGTCAAGCTCATTAAATAAGCTTGAAGGCAATGGAACAGGCAAGCAAAAATTGATTAATTTCCTCTTGAAAAATAGTGCTACAGACCTTGAACAATTATCATAATACTATAAGAAAGGAATTGGCAGTAACGGGAAACTGCTGGGGGAAGAGACAGGAGGGTGAGATTGGCAATTGAGGGAAACTGCCAGAGGAGGAGGGGCACACCTCGTCAACAAGGGTACATGCATAATGAACATTTGTATACCTAACCTGAATTGTATCCCACATCTTTAAAAGGAAAAAAAAAGTAGTGCCTCAAAAGGAATTATCTTTTAGTAAATGTATGTATTGCATAAAGTAGTTACACAAAAGCAGTTACACAAAACTGATAGTAGACTATATAGAATGATATATAATATGTATGTATATGTGTATAATAGGTACATATAACACATATCCCTGAACATTCATTCAAGAAACTTATTGAGGATTTTCTTTGTGCCAGGTACACAGGTAGACAATGTGTACAGTGATTTTAGAAGAAAAGAAGGGAGAGAGAGGGAAGGAGGGAGGGGGGAGGGAGGGGGGAAGGGAAGAGAAAGAGAGAGGGAAGGAGGGAAGGAGGGAGGGGAGGAAGGCAGTATCCCTGCCCTTACGGTTATTAGAATCTAATGGCTGAAGGCAGGCATTCAACAAATAATCATCATACAATATGACAAAGGAGTGGGGAATAAAGACGTAGGAGAAGACCAGAGAATGGCAAAGGCTGCTTGTTTCAGTTTGCAGACTGATCTGAGAATAACTCAAGTAGAAGCCTGGACAAAGTCTGATCCATGTGTGGGAATCACACTGCAGCTACCTCCCGTCGGTGAGTCCTGCCCTATTAACCATCCACGCACCCTCCCTGGACCCCTTTTCATCCATGTTCCCTGGCTTTGGGGAGGGTTGGTGCAAACACAAATTTTTACAATCTCTTTGTGCTTCGTTTTTCTTCTTTTCTGTCTCTTTTTATAGATGATCGAGTTTAGTAGTCTCTGTTCAACAGTCTCAAGATTTAAGTCCAGCTTTCTTGCAAGTTAGAAGTTACGGTATGCAACCAATTTACTTTCGTCTCTCCCTTAAGTTGACTGTATTTTAACAAATTTCAGAGAACTAGTTGATTTTATAGGCTAACCTTGCTTCTTTCTGTCAGATCATCTTTGCGATGTAAAAGCTATTCTCTTACATACACACTGAAAGTCTTAGTTCACTAAATGTATACACAAGAAGTATGGAAGAAAAACAAATTCTACATAATGAAAAGCAAAGCTTCAACTAAATATAAAGGTTTAGAGCCCACTGAAGAGTGATGTGAACAGAGTATAGTATGTAGTATGTTTATTGAGTTGGTATTTTCATTGTGTTGTGCATAAGACAGCTGAAATCCAATCCATGAGTCTGCCTTCAAGGCCATCAAAATTCAGGTATAAAGTGAATTCGAAGGTAGTGACAACAAACAGGGTTTCTTTAGGAACTCAAAGGATTTTGGTAAACATTTAGAAACGGACTCCTTTTACTAGTTCCTTTTTCTGTGCCCGGTTTCCACAGTGTAGTGGTTATCACATTTGCCCTCACGAGTTCCTTTTTCTAAACACCTTGATTGAAATACAACTTACATATAATAAACTGCATCCATTTAAAATATAAAGCTCAATGAGTTCTGAGAAATGCATCATATCACTGCAAAACCAAAGCACAGAGCATCTCCAAGCCTTTCCTTGTGTACCTTCACCATCCATCTCTCTCTTAATTCCTGGCAATAGGCAACCATTTATCTGATTATTGTCTCTGTAGATTCATCTTTATTTTCTAGAATTTAATATAAATGGAGTCATACGGCATAAGCTATTTTGTATTTGCTTCTTTTACTCAATGATTCTGAGATTTCCGCATATTGTTGCTATATCAGTGATTTATTCCTTTTTATTACGGAGTCATAGTTCGTTTATCCATTTCACTGTTCAACAAAGGCACCAAGAACACACATTGAGAGAAGGACAATCTCTTCAATAAAAGGGCCTGGGAAGACCAGATATTTATATGCAGAAGAATGAAACTAGATTACTGTCTTTCACATTACATAAAAATCTACACAAAATACATTAAAGACTTAAAGGTAAGACACGAAACTATAATTACTAGAAAAACACCTTGGAGAAACATTATAGTACATCAATCTGGGCAAAGATTTTTTGGGGTAAGGACTCAAAAGCACAGACAATGAAAGTTAAAATAGACAAGGTATCAAGCTAAAAAGTTTCTGCATAGTAAAGAAAACAATCAACAAACTGAAGAGACAAACTGTAGAATGGGAAAAAATATTTAATGGGCATTTGTGTTGTTTCATTTTGGGACTATTACAAATAAATCTGCTAAAAGTACTTGCATACAAGTCTTTATATGTACCTAAATATAATTTCTCTTGAATACATACACAGGAATGAAAAGGTTGGGTCATATCATAGGTGCATGTTTACCTTTTAAGAAAGTGCCAAATTGTTTTCAATAGTTTAGCATCTTTCAATTCCCACCAGTGGCTAAGGGTTCCAGTTATACAATATCGTCACATTTGGTACTGTCGGTCTTTTTAATTTTATCTGGTCTAATAGATGTGTAGTGATGTCTCATTTACCTTTCCCTGTTAAGATGCTCAATAAATTTCCATTAGCTTATTTGTCATTCATTTCTCTTTTTGTGTAAAAGATTGGTTCAAATATTTCACACTTCTTAGAGTGTTGTTTGACTACTTCTTACTGAGGTTTATTAGCATTTTGTATGCTCTGCATGCATGTTCTTTGTTGGATACCTGTATTGCAAGTGTTTTCTCCCAGTAAGTTTTCTCCCATTTTTTCATTTTTAAAAAAGTTTCTTTGATTTTGAGAAAGTCAAGTTTATCAATTTTTAAAAATATTTAATACTTTTTGTGTCCCAAGCAATATTTGCCCGCAAGAAGATTGTACATATTATTGCATTTTCTTCTAGACGTTCTATAATTTTCACTTTTACATTTAAGTTTATACAACATTCTGAGTTAATTTTGGGGTATGATGTAAGGTAAGGGTTGATACTCATTTTTCTTCCATATGAATATCCAGTTGTTCCAGCACCACTTGTTTTCCCAGTTGAATTGAATTGGCAACTTTGCCAAAAATCATTTGACCATATACATGTAGGTCTATTCCTGAACTCTATTCATTCATTTGATATGCCAATTCTCTTACCTTTACCATACTGTCTTGATTACAGTAGGTATTCTAGCCCCAGTGAAATCTTCAGATGAATGAAGTTTTGACCAACCTCTTGAATGTAATCGCATGAGAGATCCTGAACTATACCTGCTTCACTAAACCACTCCAATATTTTTTGCCTATGTAATGAGGGTAATTATGATAGGAAAGGTTACTTAAAAGCCACTGGAATTGCCTCTATCGACCTAAATAATAAACCAAAAGTGATGCCACATTCCAAAAGGGATTACAGAGATTAACGTTGCCATGGAGGACTATAAATACGTAGTGAATGCATGGTGATTCCTACCATATCCCCATTCAATTCACCTACTGGGCCCGGGCAGAAGACAAATAAATCCCAGCAAATTATAGTGATTGCCAAAAACTGAGTCAGCTAGTGGCTCCAATTTCAGCTGCTTTTCTAGATGTCGCTTTATTGCTGAAGTAAATAAACACAACCTTTGCCACCTAGTACGCAACTATTAATCTGACTAGTATAGAAGATCCTAGGGTACCTTTAAATATGCTCATGTCCTATGATTTAAGTCCATGAAAAGACTACAGCAATCCAATACAGGATAGACTTCTTCAGGAAGAAGTCCTAAGTCACCCCACTTGCAAGAAACCCGGACTTGCTGGAGACCAAGGAGATATGGACTGGGTCATTAATAAGGCAATTATAAGTACTAGCTATGACAATATGACCAGTTACAGAAGTGAGAACCAAATAGCTATAAGCATTTTTCTTATTTTGCTATTTATATATTTGTAGATATTAACATATTATTTCCCTTTCCTCCTCCCCAACCAGCATTGAAAAGGTATGTTAGCAGTGGTTAAACATTATATCTCAATATTATTGGATATGAAATAGAGAGTGTAACTTAGAAGAATAAGCACTGCCTAAAGATGGGAAAAGAGCATTGCATCCTTTTGCAGGGAAATTATCTTTATGTTTTCTATTGGACGTAAGATAGCTGTAGAAAGTTAGGCAGAAGTAGGACTTTACTGTTTGGAATTTAAATATGGTTAAAGAGTGTTCATGATGGTTTCTTTGGCTTTGCAGAAGCTTATTAGTTTAATGAGGTCCCACAAAGAAACCATCAAGAGAGCAGGGAGACAGCCTACAGACTGGGAAAAAGCATTTGCCAACTCCAGGTCGGACAAGGGCTTAACATCCTGGATCTACAGGGAACTCAAATGCGCAGAAAAGAAAAAAACAAACAACCACATTATAAAATGGGCAAAGGATATGAACAAACACTTCTCAAAGGAAGACATCCGAGCAGCCAACAGACACATGAAGAAGTGTTCAACCTCACTAATCATCAGGGACATGCAAATCAAAACCACACTGAGATAACACCTAACTCCAGTCAGAATGGCAATTATCAATAACTCAAAAAATAACAATTGCTGGAGAGGGTGTGGCGAAAAGGGAACACTTCTACACTGTTGGTGGGAGTGTAAACTAGTGCAACCTCTTTGGAAAGCAGTGTGGCGCTTC
>CAUYQG010158727.1:0-10284 GCA_963574415.1 Tarsius wallacei | reverse complement strand
GCACACACAGTGGCAGTGAAAACACTTTCAAGCAAGAGCCTATGGGTGAATGTTCACAGCAGCGTCATTTACAGGAGCCAAGAGGTGAGAACGACCAAGCATTCACACACCAATGAGCAGGTAAACGTGGTGGCACACAGGCAATGGAATGTTGTTCAGTCATAAAAAGGGATGGTATTCTGATACATGTGAAGACAGGTGAGCTTCAAAAACTATGCTCAGTGAAAGAAGCCAGACACATATTAGGATCACATTTCGATGAAATGTCCAGAGCAGGCGAACCCGCATACAGAAAGGCTGAGGGCAGGGGAATGGGGACTGCCTGCTGCTGGGTTCCCATTTGGGAAGGCCAACAAGTTCTGGAACTAGATGGAGGTGAATGTACTGAATGGCACTGAGTTGGCCCTTTAAAATAGGACCTCTTGTGTTATGCATCTTTCACCACCAGACAAACACATAAGGGAGTGGACAAGCCCCAAGTCATCTTTAGCTCACACCTGCAGGTCTGGAGTCCAGCCCAGCAGGGCTGGGTCTTCTGTTGAGATCTCATAGGCTGACACTGAGTCTTCCCTGGAGCTCGGGCCCCTCCCAGGCTTACTCAGGAGATCAGCAGAATGCAAGTCCTTGTGACTGTAGCACTGAGGTCCCTGTTTTCTTGTGGCTGCTCTCAGTTCCTGGGGTTGTTCTTAGAGCCTTGCTCATGACCCCTCCACCTTCAGGCAGCAATGGCCATGGAATCTCTCCCTTTTGCACTTGCCAAGGAGACCCTGCTTCTAAAGGGTTGGTGTGATCAGGTCAGGTAGGCGGGTGCTCACCCCATCCAAGGACAGCTGGTTGGCGACCCTAACCACGTCTTCTGAATTCCTTCATAATACCACATAACATAATCTGGTGGGTAACACGGGGGCAGAGGCCACAAGTGACCTCTTCGAGCTCTGCTGGTGATGGTCCTTTCAGCAGAGTTGCCTCCACTCCAGGGCTCCTTGGAGGCAACCACGCACACAAGTCACAGGGTCTTGTTGGAACGCGAGTGCTGGCTCAGCATGATGCTGGGTGGAGTGCCGTGTAATTGCTCCGTGGGTTCTTTGACTCACCACAGAAAATCATATCAGAGGGAATCCAGAGTATAATTGAAGACAGAATGTATTAGAGAGGAAGAGACATGCTCAAAGGGCATGGGCAGCTTAAGAGAAAGAAAGTGCATTTGGAGTTTGCCATTGATGAGAAGTTTGATATACTTTTACAGTGACTATCAGGCAAACCATGAGTGCAGGTAACAATCTCTCAACCTTCCAAGGTCTCAAGGACCTTATAAAATTGCCTAACTAGATTTGGGCTTTTTTAAGAATATTGTGTCTGTGTTTTGGGTAACCACCTATTGTTTCTGTGATTTCCTGCACTGGTAAATTCACATTCCAACCCACAAAGTGGTCAGGTCTGGTGTGCCGGTCAGTCCGGTGGAGGTCGTGCACCAATGAGAAAGATGTTTTAACGACAACCCTGTTTTAATTTAAACTGCCACAAGGAACCTATCTATGTCTAATCAGTACTGAATAACCTGCCTCAAGCGGGACTGGGAAGGGCCCACATTATGTGTCTCTGATGCCCAGTCTGCTGCCCAGGTCCACGTGGTGAGCAGTGAGTGTGAGCTCATGTCCCATGCCTCCCCCTCCTCAGGGGTGTTTTCCAGCCCTTCCCCGGTGTGGGGGCTGACATGTCTTGTGAACCCCAGGATGTGCTTGTTTAATATCATCCCAGTCAAATATACCTACCTCTCACCATGTTCCCAGTGTCTCCAGGTATGCCGCAGCCCGCGCTGCCTCTCCTGGACTGCCCTTCTTAGAATGGTGCGAGCCAGTACGTTCTTCTTTGAGAACAGTGCTTGCCCGAGCAGGGATCATCCCGAGGAACAGGCAGAGCCCACAGCTCCCTGCCCGTGGGTGGCTGAGCAGCTTCTAGGAGCCTGAGCCTGTGACTGAGGCCAGTGGGGCCAGGGGGAGCCAAGGATAGCGGGGCTCCTGGGCAGCTCCTGGTTGGGGTTGGGGAATACTGGCCTTCTCATGGTCAACTCAGCAGCAGAGCAGGAGGTCCCTCCTCTTGACCTCTGCCTGCCTGCTCTACCAGAGTCCCTCAATGGGACTTTTCTGCTGCATAGTACTGTTGCACAAACATTTCTTTCTGCCTTTTTTTTTAAACCCCATATCTGTGGCACCACGCAGACACTAAGGTGTTTGTTGCAATGAATGGAAACCAATTCTGGATGACTTTCATGGAGGGCTCTTGGGGATCCAGGAATCGGCCAGGAGACTGGAGAATGAGGCCTGGACATTGTCAGGTCCAGGGAGGCTAAGAGGGCAGCCTGGCTGGCAGGCAGCTGTTGGCACCGCCCAGAGTGTTCCTGCTTCTATGTCACTTGCCCCAGACTTAAATTCTGATGGCCAAACTCCAGTCACTTGGTTCCTGTTTCTCAGAGTTGAATCCGGTCTTCACTGACAAGGCTGAGACTCCTGATGAACCCAGCTCTTGGACGTCCACCTCCGTGAGTTTGTGCTGCTCCTGTGGGTGGGTCTGGCCTCAGGCCTCCTTGGAGTCTCTCAAGCTGGTGTCCCATGGATTAGATGAGCCAGCCCTACCTGACCCTGCCCAAACTGTAGATTTGAGAGCAAAAGAAATGATTGTGTCATTTTAAGCCACGAAGCATTGGGGTGGTGGTTATGTAGCAACAGATCACCAAACAACCAAGCATCACCCTCATGAGAATGTGAGAATGGAGTTCAGACTGCCAGCTGGTATGTGTCCATCTCGCTGCTCTGGTGTGTTTTAACACTCAAGGGATACGCAGGTATTCTGGTGCCCTGCCCACCCCCAACCCACCCCGCATGTGCTGCAGCCTGCCTTGGTCCGCTGGATCAGGCCTGTATGACTCTCGAACCTAAAGAGAACAGCTCTCTCAAATCCTTGTTCAGTGAGACACGTTGGCAACTTGAGGTCAGCACCGCTGGGAGTGGACAAGGATTAGGTCTGTGGTGTCAGGAATTTGAGCCACCTCCACTTGGGCCGAGTTCGGGTTCTGAACTCCAGCCAGTTGCTGGCTCCATGACCCAGGACAGGGTTTATGCAATCATGCAAAAAAATCACTTTGGGGAAGCCATCTCCCACACTGAGAGGAATGGGAAGACTCTTAGCAGAATAGTGGGCATCTCACAATAGTCTTGGGGAATGGCAGGACCATCAGGGGCAGCAGCAACATGTTAAATCTTTCAGATCCTGACAGAAAAGGCTACCTTTCCCAAACATAATTCAATTAAGAGAACTTTGAGCCCAAACTAGAAGGCTCTGGGTTCCAGTTCTGTGCCTCAGTTTTCTCATCTGGGGAATAAAAATGGTGGATGTAGGGTCACAGGGTGGATGTGGGGTCCCAGAAGACACTGCTTGGCAGGTGCTTGGACCTGAGGAAGCCTCAGTGGGCATTCATGAGCAACGCCCCTGCTGGCTTGCTGATCCTGCCTCCTAGCCTGTGGGCCAATGTGTCACCCTCTCTGCAGATGAGGAAACTGAGGCCCAGCCCAGGGCAGAGCCTGTGAGGCAGCTGGGCAGCCTGACTGCAGAGCTGGGAGGGAAATCCCTCAATATGTGTCCGAGGTGATGATGGGTGTAGCCCAGGGCCAGCTGCGTGGGGGTCTGTCTTGCCTTCTCTCAGTACCATGTGTGGCTCTTTAATAGCGCTGGGATGTCTTTGCCTACAGCTTTATTAACTGCCTTTTATGCCACCCAGCAAGCCAGCCATGGGGTGTAGCTGCCCTCAGGACGGCAGGAGGCTGTCACTGCCCTAAGGCTGGCCATGGGGCTGCCACCGCCCTGCACCGAGAAGGCTTGCTGGAGGCCATAGGAGTAACACACAACTCAGGGGCCGGAGGCCTGGAAACCCCAGGAGTAATGGCAGAACCCCCCGTACAATGTGGTCAGCAGTGGTGAGAAGGGAGAGAGGCAGCCAGGGGAGAAAATGCCAGGTGAGTGTGCTCCTTCCCTCTCAGAGTCGCGCACTTGAGGTCATATGGGGGAGTGGCTGGCAGCCCCTCCTGACTTCCTCTGGAGCTGATGCTCTTCAAAAGAGGTTGAAAACAGGAGGCTCCCACAGGTCACCGACACGCATTATTACAGATGCATGTGGCTAGTCATTCGATGATGCAACAGTTCTCCTTTGGAAAGAAAGTGATCCCAGGGAAAGTCAATTGTCCACCTGGTGTGTCTCTGGTTTTTTTTTTTTTTTTGAGTTGGAGTCTCACTCTGTCGCCCAGACTGGAGTGCAGTGGCTGCTTCCGGCCACCGCAGCCTCGACCCGCTGGGCTCCGGCGATCCTTCCGCCTCAGCCTTCCAAGTAGCTGGAACTACAGGCGCGCGCTACCACGCCCGGCTAATAGTGGTCTTTTTAGAATATTCACACGGTCATGCAACTAGACCCTCAGTCAACTTCAGAACACTTTTATCACCCCCCCAAGAAACTCCATTCCCCTCCACTGTTGCTCCCTATTTCCCCAAAAACCTTCCCCAGGTGCTAGGCAGCCACCAATCTACTTTTTATCTGTACAGATATCTCTGGATATTTCCTGTAAATAGCATCACAAACTCTCTGGTCCTTAGTGTCTCGCTTTGTTTTCTTAGCATACTCTTTTGAGGTTCCTGCATGTTGTAGCATGAATCAGTGCTTCGTTCCTTTTCATGGCTGAATAATATTCCATGGTATGGATAGATCACATTTTGTTGATCTGTTTTACCTGTTGATAGACATTTCGGTTGTTTCCATGTTTTGTCTATTACAAATGATGCTTCTTTGAACATCTGTGTACAAGTTTTCATGTGGACATGCCTTTTTTTTTGTTTTGTGCTTGGAAACATAGTGTTTTACATATTTATGGAGTGCATATATTTGTTACATGCATAGAATGTGTAATGATTTTGTCAAGGTATGTGGGGTTTCCACACCTAAGTCTCTTGTAATGATTAAATGATGTGGCGTCTAAAATATGTGATAGGCCCTGCATGAAATGATAATGAGAGAAACTTGAAATCTGCTCAGACTCTCTCAAGGTACATATTAGGCAGCTGAGGCACTCCGAGGGGCAGAGACCTGCTCAAAATCATCCAAGGCAGTAGAAAGTCGCCGTGACATGCAGGTCCTGAGTTCGACTGCCTGGGTTCAAATCCTAGTTCTGCTTGGACCTGGGCTTCTTATGTAAATCACTGCACCTCTGGGGACCGTTTTCTCAGGTGTATAATGAGGGTGGTGGTAGTATTTGCCTTAGTGGCTGTTTATGTGGGGTTGAATGTGCAGCCCGTGTGCCTGGCACATAGTAGGCGCTTTATAAATCTTAGCTGTATCACTCGTGGCAGGTCTCCCGACTCCCTGGTGGGAGAGCGCTCAAATCCACATGCCCCCAGTTGCTCTGTCTCATGTGCGTCTTCCCGACGTGGTCCTAAGTTCCTTGGTGGAAGGGCAGATGGCCTCCTCTCCTCCTCCCCGCTTCCCCAAGCTTGTGAGAGGTGCTGAACAGGCCCCACTGTCCCTCCCACAACCCCAGCTCTCAGCAGCCAGGAGTCATGTGGGTGTCCCGTCTCTGCCTGTCTCTGATGACTGGGCCTATCCCCCCAGGGAGCAAGCCGTGTGCAACCATGGAGCTGGGGCCTCCAGAAGGCGGGTACCTGGAGCTTCTCAACAGCGACACAGACCCCCTGCGCCTGTACCACCTCTACGACCAGATGGACCTGGCTGGGGAAGAGGAGATCACGCTCTGCTCAGGTGGGCTCCACCCCCCTCTCCCTTCCCCCCCCCCCCCGCCCCCGCCGCCACCCCCGCCCCCGCAGCTCCGCGCTCGCGGCTGTGCGGACAGGGAGGCTCCGGCCGAGTCCCAGTCAGCACCACGGACAGCGCCCGCCCCCCGCGGTCCCTCCAGCCCGCTGCCAGACCTTCTGGCTTCACCCAAAGGCTTTCCTTCCCAGAACCCGACACGGACACCATCAACTGTGACCAGTTCAGCAGGCTGCTGTGTGACATAGATGGCGACGAGGAGACCCGGGAGGCATATGCTAACATTGGTGAGCAGCGCCTGGCGCCCAGCCAAAGGCGGGGGGTGAGGGGGGACGGGGGGGGGCATTGGGGAAGGCCCTTGGTTCTGGCCTGTGGGTCTCGCCAACCTTCCAGGAGCCAGCAGGCCCTTCCCTCAGAAGTCATGGCCGGGGGATGCAAGCAGGAGCCTAGGAAGCCGGGAAACCGACCAGGGAGGGAGTGGGCCCCTTCACTAATGACCCCCAGGCAGACAAAGGCCCACGACATCCTCCGCTTCCGCTTCAGCGCCCTGTTCTGTTCCTGGCGCTTCTTCCTGTCCTTCCCAGGAAGCCCACACGATACACCTCTTGCCTTTTCCTCCCCAGTCCCTGCCCCAAGTGACTCTGGTATTTGCAATGACTCCTGCTGACCGGGCACGCGCCGTGTGCTAACTGCTGTGCATGCGTGACTGACTTGAATCCTCACACCTACACAGGAAGCATGCACTCTTTGTTTTTCTCTCTTACAGAGGAGGACATTGAGGTCTAGAGAGGTGAAGGCACCTACCCCAGACTGCTTAGAGACGCCAGTGGGCAGGTGTGAAATCCTAATGCGGCCTTTCTCATTTCAAATTCCTCAGTTTTAACCCCAGAAAAGAAAGTGACTTGCTGAGGCTTAAGCAGAGAAGCTGATTTGCAACTTAAAAAAGATCTACAGCTTTCAGACAAGGGCAGAGCTCTTTGGGGAGAAGTGGAGTTGCTGCAGCTGCTGGGTTTTGGGGGTGGGCGGAAGAAGGGGGTGGAGGTTCCCCCTCACCAGCACCCCTGCTATCCCACGCAGAGCCTCTGTTGACTTGGGAAAAGGTGCCCTGTCTCCTGGAGGATGTAGCCCCCACCAGCAGGTGACAGCTTGGGTAGCAACATGCAGGCTGGATTCCTGTCCCCACCCGCCTCTCCACTGGGGCACCCTTGTGCAGTGAGCAACCTTACGGGCCCTTTTTCTGGCAACCCAGAGACCACATTCCTTAGCAGGTCTGTGCTTGGCACAACTGTGGCCAATTTGTCCCCAGAGTGCAGTTACTTGAGCATTGCACAAAGGCAGAATGAGGAAAGGACCTGCGACCATGTGTCTCAGAGACTGCAGAACCGAGAGTCGGTTGCTTCCTTCCTTTCCTGGGAATCACTCAGGGGAAGCAGACGTGTTTGGTGCGGGGAACACTTGTGTCTCCTCACCACTGGAGGCAGGAATTAAGGATGTGGGCGTCTCTTAGGATTTGGGTTTTGCTTTCCCTTGGGATGTCCCTGCAGGCAGTGGAAGCTGCCCGGGCAGGTAGGGGAGGCAGAGACTTAATCCATTCTCTGTTGCTTATAGCAGAATACCCAAAACTGCGTGACTCACAAAGAGAAGGAATTTGTTTCTTCTAGTTCTGGAAGTGGAGAGGTCCTCGGTCTAGGGGCAGCATCTGGCAAGGGCCTTTTTGCCGTGGGGACTCGGCAGAGGCCCGAGGCGGCTCAGGGCACCACGTGGGGAGGGGCCAAGCCTGCCAGCCCAGGTCTCCCTCTTTCTTCTCAGGAAGCCACAGCCCCGCTCCTGGGATGACCCGTTCGTCCAGGAATGGGCGAATCCATCCATCACCTCTCAAAGGCCCTGCCTCTCAACACTGCCACGTGGGGGCTTCAGTTTCAACATGCGTTTTGGAGGGGACAGCCATTCAAACCACAGCAGGCAGCTTTCCTCAAGTCTATAGGTTTTATCTGTGCTTCCAGAAGGCCAGGCTCGGGCCTGGACAAGTGTTCATTCAAGACATCCTGAAAGGCCACTCTGGCTGCCACATGTGTAAACTGAGGCAGTTGTGAGATGGAATAAGTTGCCGTGCAAAGCATTTAGAGAAGGGATCTGCGGAGAGAAAGCATTCGGTGGGCGTTAGGTGCCACCCCCAGCCGCCACCATCATTGTCATCCCGTCATCACCGCCGCCGTTCCATCCCCCGGCTCAGAAGCCTTCCATGGCTCTCCAGGGCCTGGAAAACCAAGTCCCGACTTTCGCCAACATGAGACCTCTCCCGCAGTCGCCTCTGTCTCCGTTTCCCAGCATGGCTCAAACACCTCTCCTCCCCCAGAAAGTAGCCTCTTCTCCTCCTCTCAGACTCTGCCCCATCTTTCAAGGCGTCCCCTCCTCCGATGCCCTTCCCCAACTGCCCCGTCCAGTGACACACTCTTTCCTCTGAACTTCTGCCACGATCATGCTCTTCCATGGGCTCCAAGCCACATACCACCTCACATAATTAACCCCCACTTATTGAGCACTTACTGTGTACCGGCTACTGCGTTGGGTGCTTTGGATGCAGATCCTGTAATCACCACCATCGATCCCCGGGTGCTTGGTATTATTTATTCTCCTTAAACAGAGGAAACAGCAGCCCAGAGAGGTTATGTAACTGGTCCAAGGTTGCACAGCCAGTAAGGTCAGTGGAGAGGAGAGGTGGAATTTGATCTCAAATCCCATGCCCGCTCTACCACTGTGCCTTGCACTGCTTTGTGTATATCTTTTCATGGACACACACCTCAGCCTTTCAATTACACTAGGAACCCATGGAGGGTCAGTGTTCATTCATTCATTTGATCACTCACTTGTTCAGCAAACATTTCTTGAGCCCCCACCGTGTGCCAGGTCCAGAGGATCACAGCTCCGTGGTGCCTAGCCCAAGACCCGGCACGCAGTGGGTCTTCGGTGAGATGTGCTGATTGACTGACTGTGCTTTTCCTTGTCTGGGCAGCGGAACTGGACCGGTACGTGTTCCAGGACTCCCAGCTGGAGGGCCCCAGCAAAGACATCTTCAGTAAGTCAGGGGCGGGGGGTCTCAACTCAGCCTGCATTCCTGCCTTGCTCCTGGGTGGGGGGGCACCCTTGTACCTGATGCCCGCTCCTCGAGCGCTGCTCAGACTCCTCCCCGCAAGGTGGGACAAGAGAGACTCGCCTTGGGCCTCTGTTGATCCTGCGAGTTGGCCTCTGGCTTTTCTCCAAAGTAGAGCACATAGGGTCCGATGAAGTGACCGGCGAGAGTGCGGAGGTGCCGGTGGAAGTGGGGCAGAAGAGTCAAAAAAGACGTGAGTGAGCGACCTCCCCAGCTCAGCCTTGTTCTTGGTTCCAAAGCCTGCTATGGCTCCCTCTTGCTTCTCTCGTAAAGTCCCACCTGCCTCGCTTGGGGTTGGGGCTCCTGCTGCCCCTCCCCTCACTACTGCTTGCTGGTAACCCAGGGAAGACACAGATGGCCCAGGTGCAAGTGGCCACTCCCCTGGTGGGTTTCTGTCTTTGGCTGCCCTGGGATCCATTTCTGAAAGGACCATTGGCTTCTGTCTTCCTTTTCCTTCCTTCCTTCCTTCCTTCTTTTCTTTTTTGTTTTGAATCAGGGTGTTGCTCTGTTGCCCAGGCTAGAGTGCAACCTCAAACTCAAGCAATTCCCTGACCTCGGGCCCCCAAAGTGCTGGGATTAGAAGAGTGAGCCGCCGTGCCGGTCTTTCTCTTTCATCCTCAGTGGTCAACCTTGTATTTGAGGGAGGTCTTTCCAAACACAGGTTCTGACATCAGCAAGAATGGTGTTTTTTGTTTGTTTGCTTGCTTTGGTTTGGCTTGGTTTTTTGGTTTGGAGTCTCACTCTGTCACCCAGGCTGAAGTGCAGTGGCACGCTCACGGCCACCACAGCCTCGACCTGCTGGGCTCAGGAGATCTTTCCACCTCAGCCTTCCAAGTAGCTGAAACCACAGGTGTGCGCCACCCACCCGGCTAATTTTTTTGATTTATTGTAGAGACAGGGTTTCACCATGTCGCTGGTCTCTACTCGAACTTCTGGGCTCAGGCAATCCTCTCACCTTCACCTCTCAAAGTGCTGGGATTACAGGTGTGAGCCACTGTGCCCAACCAAGAACGGGGTTTGAATCCTGGATCTGCTACTTAGGGTCTGTGTGATCTTGGCCAAGTACCTGTACCTCTCTGAGCCTCCTACCAGTCTCCTTGACTCCTTAACCTGTCCTTATGCAGCAGCCAATAGGAGCTTTAAAATGTAGATCAAGCCGGGCTCAGTGGCTCAGCCTGTAATCCCGCGCTTTGGGAGGCTGAGGTGAGTGGATTGCCTGAGCCCGCCAGTTCAAGACCCGCCTGGGCAACTTGGTGAGACCTCATCTCTACAATAAATCAAAAATTAGCCAGGCGTGGTAGCGCGCGCCTGTAGTTCCAGCTACTTG
>CAUYQG010158725.1:0-28418 GCA_963574415.1 Tarsius wallacei | reverse complement strand
TTGGGAGGCCGAGGTGAGAGGATTGCCTGAGCCCGCGGATTCGAGACCCGCCTGGGCAACTTGCGAGACCTCATCTCTACAATAAATCAAAAATTAGCCAGGCGTGGTAGCGCGCGCCTGTAGTTCCAGCTACTTGGAAGGCTAAGGCGGAAGGATCGCCGGAGCCCAGCAGGTCGAGGCTGTGGTGGCCGGGAGCGGCCACTGCACTCCAGTCTGGGCGACAGAGTGAGACTCCAACTCAAAAAAAAAAAAAAAAAAAAAAAAGAATTAGGTGAAAATGATCTATTCAAATGAAGTTCCAGTGATCTGTGATAACAGTGAGTAGAGTCTAAGAGGAAGCTAACTTCAGTCTTAGACATTTGGATTTATCCTTGCTAAGGAAAGAACCAAGCAGCAGCACTTACATTCTGTACTTCTAAGGATGGTTTTGTACTCTTAGTAAACCTCCACTGGGGCTCAACATCCTGAGCCAAGGACCCAAATTCACTTTTAGTGATCAGAAAGAAAATAATAAACAAAAAACCCAGCCAACAGAGGCATAAGGGCAATTTTAAATGCTTATCCCATATTTCTGCCAATTTCAGCATTTTTATTTTTGTGGATAGCAGCAACCCACAGAATAGTACCAGACAACTATGATATTATATTAGGTTATCAACAAGCAAACTGTAGAAGTGGCCAGATTACCCAGCTGTACTTCATAGTCAAAGTAAGAGCGTGCTATAAAGGCTCAGTTTACTGATGCTAAAGTAGAACTAATATTCCATTCAGATCAGCATTACCACATAACAGAGCAAAGCTATTCACAACCCTCAACAGTAACTCCATTCTCTTGAAAATCTGTGCCTGCAGGCTAACAGTGATTGAAGTATGATGAAAAACGCACTTTATACCAGAATTATTGAAAAATTTCCTTTGAAGTAACACTGAAACTCCCTTCTTATTTCCTAAACTCTAAAATAACCATAATGCTGTATAAAAAAGCAGCCAAGCAAAAATTTAAACCTTTACTAATAGTAATTACAATGATGATTTGTGACATAGTAGCTCACCATTTCATTTGTAACAGGCAACCTTTTACGAAGAAGACAAGTCACTACTTCAACTATGGCATCATGAAGTTTAGGAAATCGTAGTAATTCCTATAAATGACAGAGAAAAGAAAACTGTAGCAGTCAGTTTTTTGTCTTTTAAAGCCTGGGCAACTTGGTGAGACCTCATCTCTACAATAAATCAAAAATTAGCCGGGTGTGGTAGCACGCGCCTGTAGTTCCAGCTACTTGGAAGGCTGAGACAGAAGGATCGCCAAAGACCAGCAGGTCAAGGCTGCGGTGGCCAGGAGTGGCCACTGCACTCCAGTCTGGGTGACAGAGTGTGACTCCAACTCAAAAAAAAATAAAAATAAAAAAATAAAGTTGAGATGGGGTCTTGTTACATTGCTCAGACTGGACTCAAACCCTTGGGTTCAAGAAATCCTTCCACATAGCTGGGATTACAGATACATGCCATGCCAGGCTAATAATCAATTTATTTCACTAAATGATCACTGAAATACTGAATTCAATTTGGAAGTTACATTTATTCATGAAAATCAAAACCACAATGAGATACCATCTCACATCAGTCAGAAGGGCTAGTATTAAAAAGTCAGAAAACAACGGAGGTTGGCTAGGCTGGGAGGTGGGGTGAGAAAGGGAACATTCATATACCACTGGTGGGGATGTAGTTCAGCTGCTGGGGAAGGCAGTTTGGAGATTTCCCGAAGAACTAAAAAAATAGAATTACCACTCAACCCAGTAATCGCACTACTGGACATATACCCAAAGTAGTAGAAATCATTTTCCAAAAAGACACTTGCACTCATGTTTATCGTAGCACTATTCACAATAGCAAAGACATGGAACCAGCCTAAGTGCCCATCAACAATGGATTGGATAAAGAAAATGTGGTACATTTACACCATGGGATACTACATAGCCATAAAAAAGAATGAAGTTGGCAGGGCTCAGTGGCTTAGCCTGTAATCCTAGCACTTTGGGAGGCCGAGGTAAGTGGACTGCCTGAGCCCACGTGTTTGAGACCAGCCCGGGCAACTTGGTGAGACCTCATCTCTACAGTAAATAAAAAAAAAAAATTAGCCAGGCATGGTAGCGTGCACCTGTAGTTCCAGCTACTTGGAAGGCTGAGGCAGAAGGATCTACCGGAGCCCAGCAGATTGATGCTGGGGTGGCCATGAGTGTGCCACTGCACTCCAGCCTGAGCGACAGTTGGAATTTTTTTGAGCTGGGCTTTACAGATACATGCCATGCCAGGCTAATTAATTTATTTCACTAAATGATCACTTAAATACTTAATTCAATTCCAACTCAAAAAAAAAAAAAAAAAAGAATGAAGTCATGTCCTTTGCAGCAACACGGATGCAATTGGATGCCGATATTCTAAGCAAATTAAATCAGGAACAGGAAACCAAATACCATATGTTCTCACTTGTAAGTGGAAGCTAAACACTGGGTACAAATGGACATAAAGATGAGAATAGACACTGGAGACTCTGAAAGTGGAGAGGAGGGGAGAGAAACAAGGGTTGAAAAACTACCTATTGAGTTTTGGGTGACAGGTATAATAGAACCTCAAACCACAGCATCATTCAATAAACCCATGTAATAAACCTGCACATGTACCCTCGAACTTAAAACAAACAAAACTATTTCACATCACTTTTAGATAAGGAAACTATAGATTTTAACTTCTGGCCCATCTTATACATTTCCTCCCACCCTATGAAGCCACCATCTCAAGCCCTTTACTAGTTTATATGAAAGCCCATTCTATTTCAGTTACCTGTGTACTGTAATTACTACAGTGCTGAATGATCCTTTGCATTTCCTCATGAACCAGTTCCACACAACGGAGACTAGGCTCTTCTAGACGTTTGATTTGCCGCTTGACCAGTAACTCAAATGAAACCTCAGGCACAAACAAAGCAGGACGAGGACCCTGAAAATATAAAACTTAGCACTCTTATTATAGCTACATGTAATTTCAGTTCTTTCCAAAGGTCAAAAATACATCCCATTTTTGGTATTTTTCATGCAAAGGGCTTCTTAATTTCAAGTATGAGAGCAAAATATCAAACTTTACAATTTTTAAAACTAATATATTAGTAAAAAAAAAACCTTTAACCTCATTTTTTTAAAGTCTAAAAGTTAAGCATACTCACAGTAGCATTTCTAATAGCAGTCAAAATGTCAATAGTGTTAAGGCCACCGAGTGGGTCAACAGATTCTAAGGTTCGCCCAAAAGTCTCATGGAAAATGTAACAAATTCTAGCACCACCACATCTGAAAGGCAATAAGGTATATGGTTTCTAACATTAATACAAAGGGAAAGAAGGTGTAAGTCAGAAGTCTTTTTATAAGCCTTAAGAGCATCTCATTTTCTGAGAAAGTCCCAGATAAACTGACATTTTAGTCCATTCCCATTTCTATGTGTTCTTTTTTTTTTTTTTAAGTTAGAGTCTCACTCTGTTGCCCAGACTGGAGTACTGTGGCATGCTCCCGGTCACTACAGCCTCGACCCGCTGGGCTCCAGCGATCCTTCCGCCTCAGCCTTCCAAGTAGCTGGAACTACAGGTGCGCGCTACCACGCCTGGCTAATTTTTTTGATTTATTGTAGAGATGAGGTCTCGCCAAGTTGCCCAGGCAGGTCTCAAACCCACGGGCTCGGGCGATTCACTCACCTCAACCTCCCAAAGCGCGGGATTACAGGCTGAGCCACCGAGCCCGGCTTCTATGTGTTCTTAACTCAGGGTCATTATGAATTTTTTTTTAATGGGAACAGGAGTCATATCATGAAAGGTATACATACATACTTGTATATATAAGTGTACTGACATAAAACATCAGTTAACTAAGAATTGCGAAGCATCTTTGCCCTAGTTTTCTTTAATTAGTTTATGAGCTTCTTAAGGAGAGGAAACAGTGCCTTATTTATCTGTTCATCCACAATCTAAAGGTCAGCAAACTTTTTCCATAAAGAGCCAGGTAGTTACTATGTAAACAAATAAGCATAGCTATGTTCCAATAAAATTTATACACACTGAAATGTAAGTTTTATATAATTTTCGGGTCAGGAAATACTCTTCTTTGAATTTTTTTTTTCATTTTTACTTTACAGTGCAAAAATCATTCTTGTGGGTTGGGTGTCACCTGCCTGTTCCTGCTTTAGACAATCTAAATCTCTTGGTCTAGGTATTAAGTACTTTGTGGTTCCTATCTTGTTTAATAACTAGAAACCCTGGTACTATCTCTTGTTTTTTTGATTCAAATCCAGTTGAAGTCTATAAACACCTTTATAATGTCTCCTCAAATCATCTCTTCCTCTCTATTTTTACCACCACTACTCAATACTTTTTTAGAGAAGTTCAGGCAGAAGGTACTAATCTCACATGCTAACAGAAATAAGTCAGGCACAAAAGGACAAATATTGTATTATTTCACTTACATGAAATATCTAGAACAGGGAAATTCATAGAGACAGACAATAAATTAGAGGTTGCCAGGGCTGGGAGAGAGACTAGTGGTGACTGCATTACAATGTGAATATAATTTATGTCACTGAATTGTACACTTAAAATGTACAGTAATTAGTATCTGCCTCCAACTTTTCCCTTCTCCAAATAATTTTCCATAATGACCAGAATTTTCCTTTAAGACAGGTTATTCCTCTGATCAAAAGTGTTTTTTAATAGTAAGTTCTCCAAATTCTGAGCAAGATATTGAAGACTTTTTATAGTCTTGTTCCCAGACACCAGTCCTGCCTTATCTCCTGTTATGTGCTATCACGATACATGCTGTTCTCTGAACACATTATTCTTGTTATTCTTTGTTGTTCCCAAGCCTAAAATGCCCTCTCATTACTGCCTTCCCAAATTCTATTCAGAGCCCACTCCAAATACCTTTTTAAATATGGAGCTTTCCTTAGTCCTGAAAAAAATATAAATGGTCTCCCTTCAATGTCATGAGAGCTTGGTCAGGTGGACACAGATCATTGGTTTATTAACTATTTATGAAACTCTCCATTTATGTTTTAAGTACTCTTCTGACTATATATTAGACTTAATAAGTAAATAATTATACTTTTGCCACCTAATAAAGCCTCATATCTTTGACCTACTTTACCCTCTAAACCCCCATTGTATGTGATCTTTATTTCCCAATAACCATTCAATAACTAGTCTCTTAAATACTCTCTTTATAGAGTTAATTCATTCAAAAGACAACCCAGGTCACACTAAGGTATATAGAAACACACACACACACACACACACACACACACACACACACACAAATGAGTTCACGTATAATTGATGAAATCTGAATAAGCTGTGTGGATTGCCCCAATGTCCATTTTCTCATTTTGCTATTATATATTAGTTATGCAAGATTATTAGCATTCGGAAAGGTGGGGTAGAGTGCAAGGGAACTCCCTGTACATTTCTTTGCACCTTCCTGTGACTTTATAATTCTTTCAATTTTTAAAAATAAGAATGTAGAGAAATTAATATTCTGCTAATAGTCAAACAGTACAATATGCCAATAGCATACAATATGTAGTGAAAGACTTTGAGGATGTCATTCCCCTTAATTTAGTAATCCTACTTCTAGGAATTTATCCTCAGGGTTGACTTGAATAAAATGCCCCGAAGATAGGTGCAGGTAGTCTATCACAACATTGTTTATAAATGTGCATAAAATTAGCCGGGTGTGGTAGCACGCGCCTGTGGTTCCAGCTACTTGGAAGGCTGAGGTGGAAGGATCGCCAGAGCCCAGCAGCTCGAGGCTGCAGTGGCCAGGAGCGGCCACTGCACTCCAGTCTGGGAGACAGAGTGAGACTCCAACTCAAAAAAAAATAAAATAAAATAAAATAAATGTGCATAATTAAAAACAAACTATCCAACAGTAGGGGACTGGTTCAACAAATGAGGGTATATCTAAAAAGTAAAATACCATCCAAATCTTCAGACTAATCATGTAATGTATAATATCAGATAGAAAATAACTTGTGACATGATTTAAAGAAATGATTTCAAAACAGCATTATATAGCATCTGATTTTTAAGGATGTATAGTATAGACATATGTTTTATAGATGCATAGAAAATTAGAAATTATCTTGGGTTGGTGAAATTAAGGGTACTTTTTTTGTTTTGTTGCAGAGATTATGTTGCCTGAGCTTGCCTCAAACTCCTGGGCTCAAGGGATCCTCCCATCTCAGTCTTCCAAGAAGCTGAACTACCGACATACACCACCACGTCGTAATTTTGTTTTTATGTTTTATTTTTGCTAATCTGCATTTTCTAATTTTTCATGAACGTTATACTGTATTAAAGAAACAACAAACATTTTTACTGTGCTTTATTTATAAAGTATTATTTCACACATATCAGACATTATCCTACCATTTCTACAAAATGATATTCCTGTTTTATAGATAACAAACCACAATAAGGTAATCTCATCTAAAGTCACTTTAACAAAAGATAAAGTGATCTAGCAATCCAGGTAACCAAATCTGTAGAAAAAGTTCTTACTTACAGTTCTGAAGTTTCAATATATTTTGCAGTTCCTTCAATAGTGTTACAGTATTCTGTGGCAAATTTGGTAATAAGCTGGAGTAAAGTAGCACTTTTATCATCCACAGGTTCACCGTAGCTATTTAGAAGAGACTGATATTGAGCAGCTAGAACATTTATTCTTGTTTTCAACTCTGGTAAGCAATCTCTGATGTGATGCATCAGTAACCTAGCAAAGATTAGAAAGGAAAGATTTTAAAGTAAAATTGTGTACTCTGAAGCCCCAAACAAGTCAAATTTTTAAAATGCAAATAATGAGGAAAACCTGTCAAATAATTTGTCTTGGCAGATATGATACTGTGAAATATATATTTGGTTTTTATCTCCATTTCCTGGCATTCAGCTCCAAGGAATCTGCAGACTCTCCAGAGTGTTAAGAGTGTCAAGAGTGTCTTTTGTATGTTAATGACATGACTGGTGGCTAGGGACCCCTTGACAGTTTCAGAATGGGGGCTGGTCATCAGAAAAATTAAGGCATGATTAGAGGGCTAGGGCTTTTGGTCCCACTCTCCAACCTCAGGGGAGGGGAGAGAGGCCAAAGGTTGAGTTGATCATGAGTTATATCATGATTGATATAATCAGTCATGCCTGCATAGTGAAGCTCCCATAAAAATTCAAAAGGACAGAATTCGTGGAGTTTTCAGATAGCTGAACATGAGGTTCCTGGAGGGTGGCGTGCCTATAGAGGACTTGGAAGCTCCATGCACCTACAATGCCTTGCCCTATGCATCTCTTCATCTGGCTGTTCATCTGTATCTTTTTGTAGTAAGGGTGAACAGAACTAAAGTGTTTCCTTGAGTTCTGTGAGTCACTCTAACAAATTAATCAAACCAAGGAGAGGGTCATGGGAATTTCAATTTATAGCCAGCCAGTCAGTCAGAAGCACAAGCTACAACCTGTACTTGTGACTGGCATCTGAAGTGGGAGGCAGTCTTATGGGACTGAGCCCTCAACTTGTGGAATCTGATGCTGTCTCCAAATAAATACTGTTAGAACTGAACTGAATTAGAAGATACTCAGCTAGAATCCCCTGAAGAATTGCTTGTTTGGTATATGTAACCCCCCTCCCACAAACACACACATGGTATCAAGAAGCATTCTGTGCTATATTGAGTAACTATGTGACAATAGGAAAAAAAACCACTTTGGTTGGTTCTTCCTAAATCACAAGAGCAAGAAATAATATAATCTTAGAGGTAAGTACTTTGACACAAAGGAAGCTGTTTTCATCAATGCTTTTTAATTTCACCTTCGACCCATAAAATTGTAACAACTCCTAGAGAATCAACTAGAAAATGAAAAAAATGCAAATTATTTTCATATCATTGCAATTACCACAAAGAAAGTCATTCATTCAATCCAATTCTTCCTACGTGATTTTGTTTTCATCGTCTTACCATTTACAGTGGGTACCGCATAGTGAAAATCAACCTTTTTAAGATCCAAGTCTATCAGTCTTTAATTTAGGAAATAAGACAAGAGTAACAAAAAATGGCATTCCATTCAGTTATTTATAAGTCATCTAGAAAGGTCTTCTTGTCCCCACACCATCAATGGGCATTCAGAATTCAAAGTATACAACCTAAATTATTTCTACTATGACTAGGAATAGAAGACATTCTAAATTAAGAGTAGATCATGTGAAAATTATAAATTTTAATTCAGTTCCTGAAATCCAAAGTGGAAATGAAATAAGTCATCTATCTAGTTCTATCCTCAAAATAAAATTGTCAAAAATTTCATAATTAAAACATTTTAAAATTCACTTGCGCATTCATTCTAGACTACATGATTTAATGTCAACTATCCCAAATAAAAATAAAGACATCTACTTTTTAAGAACCTACTACATAAGAAACCAAAAGTGAAACTGTCAGAACAGTATGAAAATGTAAGGAACTGAAAAGACTGATACCTATTGGCAAAATAAAACATCTCATTTCTAAAAGGTAAAAAATGTTACCTGTTTAGAGTTCTAGCAAGATACTTTGTTCCATTTCTATTGGCCAGAGATGGATATTTCTTTTGAAGAAAAGCATATTCATCACGGATTGAATCAGTTACACTCTTCTTATTGTTAATATCTAGCTGGCTCCTAAGGTTGAAAAATAATACAACTGTTCAGCTAAAGTCAATTGTCGTCCTTTCCCTTACATAATGACAGCAATGGGCACTGTTCCCTGATACTTGACAAGGACTATTTTAATTCTCACAATAAGTTTATGTCATAGGTATTATTATCCCATTTTATAACAAGGAACTGAGGCTCAGAGAGATTAATTTACCCAAGGTCATACATTAAGTAGCACAGTCAAGATTAGAACTATGTGACTAACAAGTAGTGCCTGAATACTTTAAGCCTTATTATCATCATTAATTGTAGACTAAACAGTACTCTTAAGTAACAGGTATAGACAGGTATAAATGTATCTTAATCAACTGTTTATTTTATCCATGGGACAGGTCACTGATTTCTACCAAAAATAATTAAGTTAACTTGAAGAACAATTATCTACAAATACAACAGTGTCATGCCACCTGCTTGCCTGAAAAGGGAGACAGCTGAAATTGAGGGGGAAATATGGGAGTAGGAATGGGATGGAAGGACATAAAAATAGAAGCAGATAACTGGAATAGATCTCAGATACTATGTAGTAAAAATATTTTCATTTTTAAAAGGCTTGAGACTCAAAGATGTTAGGTGTCATATAATCCACACTGTATCTAGTTTATGGAAAGAACTGGGACTAGAACCAAGATCTCATCATTTCAGTGCTTCCTACATTATAAAGGCTTTGGACTAAGTGAGATCTTGATCTCAACCCAGCTTTTTCACTCGCCATGTGATATATAACACATGGTAAATGTATACCTGAGTTTTCTGATCATAAAATAGACATCAACACCTACCTCAAGGGATGTTGTGAGGATTCCAAGAGATACCATTTGTAAATTGTTCACAGTAGAGTGTCTAAAACATAATTAGGCACTCAGTAATAGTTTCCTTTCCACAATTTTTAATAGCAGCTATTTATAATTAAGATACCTTCAATAAAACTCCTCAAAGTCACATCCTGACAATTATACAGAATCACTAATGCTAGGGGTTAAACCAATCTATTAAAATCCTATTACCATAAACTCTCGATTGAGTATAAATTAGAAAATACATTTTTTTCCTTACCCAGGGCCTCCTCACACATAGTTTAACATAATAAGGCAAGAACTTTTAAAGCCTGGCTATTAAATTTCTTCCATTTTGTGGCACTGCTAACTTTAGGAACATTTTCCATTAAAAATGTCTGTGGAGACTTTAGTGAATCTTTTCTCTTTAGAGCAATGAATTCTTTAGCAATACAAAGATTATAGTAAAAAGAGAAAAAAAAAATTAGGACAGTATCACATTTCAGGCAGATTTTAGAAATTCAGGCTTGCTTTGAAATGAGAATGTTGCAATTCTTATACCACTCTTAACTGCTAACCTGTTAACTACTCCAATGATTCCAAGTTTGACTGGAATGACCCTTCCCATCAATACATCCATGGCATCAGTACCCGCATCCATGAGATCAAGTTTAGTGATTACAGCGAGAGTTCTGCGACCTGGTAAATGCAAAAAGAGAAAAAAGAAAAGAAACCAAAAAAAAAAAAGAAAGAAAGAAAATGACATATCAAATAAAGTCAATAAGTATTAATAAAGGAAAATCCTCATCTATAAGCCCACCTAATATTACTCTACCATCATTTGGTAATGCTATTCTTAACCTTTGCTTATAAGTTTTTTTAAAAAAATAATTTTAGGCTGGGCATGGTGGAGCACACTTGTAATCCCAGTACTTTGGGAGGCAGAGGCGAAAGGACTGCCTGAGCCCAGAAGTTCAAGACTAACCTGGGCAACATGGCAAGACCTCATCTCTACAATAAATCAAAAAACTAGCTGGGCATCGGGGTGCACACTGTAGTCCCACCTATTTGGAAGGCTGAGGTGGAAGGACTGCCTGAGCCCTGCGGGTCAAGACTGTAATAGCTGTGATAGTGCCACTGCACTCACTATAGCCTGGGCAACAGAGTGAGACTCAAAAAAAAAAAAAAATTAAACATTGTGTACAATTTTTTTTTTTTTTAGTTGGAGTCTCACTCTTGTTACCCAGACTGGAATGCAGTGGCACATCATGGCCACCACAGCCTCGACTCGATGGGCTCAGGCAATCCTTCTACCTCAGCCTTCCAAGCAGCTGGATCTACAGATGCACACCACCACACCCAACTAGTTTTTGTGATTTATTGTAGAGACGAGGTCTCACCAAGTTGCCCAGGTTGGTCTCGAACCCCAGGGCTCAGGCAATCCTCTCACCTCAGCCTCCTCTCAAAGTGCTAGGATTACAGGCTACCACCGCACCTGGCCCATTGTGTACAATTTAAAATTTTTTTTCACATGTAATTTTTTCATAGCTAATAGGGCTATTTTTTAAACATTTTTTAATTGCTTAAAATTTACTCTTTTTTGGTGTATAGTTCTATGAGTTTTGCCAAATGCAAAACAATGTGTTAGTACAAGACATTGCCAACCAATCAAACATGTTTTTGATTCCTAGTTTTGCATTTTCTAAAATGTTATATAAACAGAATCATACATTTAGCATAACGCATTTGAGAGTCATCTGTATTATTGTGATATCAATAGTTCATTCCTGTTTTTGCTGAGTAGTGTCCCATTTTAGTTTGGTTATTCATTCTCCATTTGAGAAATATGAGTTGTTTCTAGTTTTTATAAATAACGAATGAAGCTGCTATAGACATTCAAGTGGGTAGTCCATTCTCACCAGCAAACTATGAGAGCTTCAGCTGCTCTATGCAGTGTACAATTTTACCTGTGGTATTCTAAAATTATAAGCATTTTGTTAAATCTACAAAATCATCTTTAATTATTTCATATTTTATTCTCCTAATTTACTTAATCATTCCTGCAGCTTACCATGTTGTTTCTAATTTTTGACACTATAAATAGTGCCATATTGGATTATTTCCTTACTATATATTACTAGGTTAAGATTAGTAGATCAAAAGTATGACCATATTTATGGCTCAACAATCAGTTTAAAAAGTAAAATTTAAGTAAACCCTTTGTTTTAGTTTATCTTTTAATCTAACTGAAGTAAACATTAAATACTCATACAGTAAAAAAGTTTCTTAAAAACTTGAAAAATAGCCGCGCGTGGTAGCTATAGTTCAGGCTACTTAGAAGGCTGAGGCGGAAGGATAGCCAGAGCCCAGCAGGTCGAGGCTGTGGTGGCCGGGAGCATGCTACTCACTCCAGTCTGGGCAACAGAGTGAGACGCCAACTCAAAAAAAAACTTGAAAAAAAAATGTTACATGACCCTGCTTGAAGGAATTTTACTTAGCAGTCTTAGCACTAACGTTTTCTATCAATTTTTTATCTGAAATTCTTCCTCCAAGCAAGAAAAGAAAAACACAACACAACCTTCAGACCCTCCAAATATTCTGATGAAGGAAAAAAATGGTTTCCTTATGGGGCAAACTATATACTTATTAGCAGCAATAATAACCACTCTCTTACAAGCTTGTATTTTATATATACAAAGGCACACTACATCATTAGTCAAGTATCACTGACCCACAGTATGAATTAATCCCTGGGGTTATAAATACTTCATAAAAGGATTTTTTACCTTTATTTCTAAGGACGCCCTGTGCCCCATTTGAACATGTCTAAATGTTTTCTACCTCTGTACCATAGTAATCTACAAAGATTATCTACTGTGAGAATTATATATTTTTTCTCTCTTCTTTTTTTTGAGAGTTGGGTTCTCAGTATGTTGACCAGACTGGCTTCCAACTCCTGGGCTCCAGCAATGCTCCTACCTTGGCCTCCCGAGTAGTAGGGACTGCAGGCACATGCCACCATGTCTGGCTAAGTTGTTTACTCTTAAGTCAACCATTTAAAAAAACTAAATCACAAAACAAGAAACCCTTTTTGCAAAACCATTTTATTATTTTAAAATCATTAGGTAACTATTATAAATATAGATGTGAAAGATTTTTGCCTAGCCTAATTACTTCTTTTAAATCAGAATTTCTATTTATAATTATAAGCAAAATAGGAAAGCAGCTTTTAATTTGTATTACCTGGAGATACTCCATTTAAAAATGGAAAATTCCTTTCTTGAGGGTAGATTTGCCATTGTAAATCAAGCATCTCATTAAATATTAACATCTGTCCTTACCATCTGGATCTACCTCTCTGGAAATTTTAAGTGCCTCTGATGTTGCCATGTCTGTATTAGCAGCAGTGACAGCAAGGATAATGGAATTTGGATTACTGATGAACCGAAGAATGAGCTCTCTGATTTGAAGCTCAATATCCTTAGGTTGATCACCTACAGGCACCTAAAACAAATAGAGATGAGCAAAGAACTAATAATAAAAATCAACTCAGCTTTTTTCCCCACAGTTAATCCATTGAACATAGGTATTTCTCCATTTACAAGTAGTTAAAATAAATAATAATAACCTACAGTGGTATTTATGAAATCTGGTAATGTGTGACATCTCAAAACATAACTCTTACAAATATCAAAAGTTTACTTAACACAATTCCATGTTAAGGATTGGTTAATGTTAATTAATTAGATACAAATTCATTCAATCAATTAGCAAGTGTATATTGGTAGCCTACTACATGTCAGGCTTCAGATCATGTCAGATTATGTTACAGTAATGAATTTTAAAAAGACCAAAATCCTGCCTTCATAGAGCTTATGTTTTAGTGAAAAGAGGCAGATAATAAACAAGCATATACATATATAGAGAGAGAGAGAGAAAGAGAATATATATCAAGGTGGTAGTAAAGGCTATGGAGAAATGAAGCAGAACAGCAGGCTAGGGAATGATTAGAGAGGATTAAGATTTTAAATTAGATTATGTTTTAAAATAGAGTAATCAGGGAAGACCTTACTGAGACAACTGCCATTCAAGAGAATGAGCAGAAATTAAAGGAAATAAGGGGACAAGTACATAAAGATATCTGGGCAAAGAACATTTCAGGCAGAGTGAACAATAAGGACAAGACACTGAAGCAGAAAGAATTAGAAGAATAGGGACATATCAAGTAGGTATTCTAGATCTCTGTGAGAACTTGGGCTTTTACTCTGAGTGAAATGGGAGAGGTTTTGAGCCAAAGAATGACACAATCTAATTTTCACTTTAACAGCATTACCCTGGCTGCTAAGCAGTAATTCAGGTAAGATGATAGTGGCTAGATAGGATGGTAGCTATGGATCTGTAAGACATGGTAAGTCCAGGATATACTGTAAAGGTAAGGAAAGCCAAGAGGATTTGCTGACAGGAAGTATAATGTGGGATAAAGAAGTGTCAAGAATGACTACAAACTTTTTGGCTAAACAATTGGTAGGATGGAGTTACCATTTATTGATATGGGGGAAGACTACTGAAGGATCAAATCTAGTTGAGGGACAGTTCAGGACTTTTGTATTAAACATCTCAAGTATGAAAAGCCTATTAGACATTTAAGTGTATATGTCAATTAGAATTAGATATTCAAATCTAGAGATACTAGAGTGCTGCCAACATACACACTGATGTATTTAAAGCCATAAAAATCTAATGAAGTCAAGGGGAAAAGTGTACCTAAAGAAGACAAAAGGTCCACAAACTGAGCTCTGGGGCACTTACTGTTTAGACACTGGAGAGAGAAGAAGAAACAGCAAAAGAGACTAAAAAGGAGTAGCCAGTGAGACTGGAGATAAACCTTAGAGTGTGATATCCTGGAAGGCAAGTAAAGAAGTGTTTCAAGGAGAAAGGAGGGTTTAACTATATCAAATGCGGCTAACAGACCAAGGTGGTTGCAGAAAGAAGTTGATTATTGTCATGCAGGTGTCAAGGAAGAATCACATTTTTTCCAGTAAAAACAACATGGCCAAATCCACAATGTGTAATAACTATTCCTTACCTTGGTCATTCCTGGCAAATCCACGAGTGTCAAATTGACAACATTGGGTGAAAAAATCTTAAGATGAATTGGTTCAGGGCTTACTCCCTAAAAATAAGTTTTAAGATATTATATTAAAATTTCAATGAAATATGAAATGTTAAAGTAAATTTCATTTCAAGTAGATAGACATTAGATGTTTTTAAAAGTAAATTAAACCATGATCCCCAAAACAATCAAACCTGATGAAACACAAGGGAAGTATGGCAGCCAGCCATTTAACAGGTTATAATCCTACCTATCTCCTCATTTCCCCTGTATTATCCCACGCTGTTTTTCTTGATTCTAAGCATAAACTATTTCCTAAATATGTTTAGTAGATTTAGTGCTGAACAAAAGAATAATCTATTCCTCACTATCCAAATGTATGAGGTTCTTGAGTTCAGAGAGTGAGTCACAAATAACATATAAATCAATTTGGTTCCTCATCTTTCACTATCAAGTGGCAGAAGTATGTACAGTAAGGAACTCCTCAGACAATTTATCTGAGTATTTCAATCCTTGAACTCAAACGGTAAGAATTTGGATAGTGAGAGATACAAGTATTTTTACTCCCGTAGAGTAGGATGATTGTGTAGGCATCCTCCTCTTCACCACTGACTCTCTAAAGTTTTAGGATTGCATCAGCTATATGTAAAAAGACACTTATGAGATGTTCATACCTTGTCTTTATACATGCCCTTTTTTATTCTTTAATATGCCTTCTCTTTTATTTAGCCATCTTGTATTTTCCCTCATTTACCCACTGAATATTCTACTTTCCCAAGAAGTTTTTTTGGAACATCCTTCACTCCACATTCCTTATGCAATTACATCTGCTGTATTAGATTACTCTGAACTACTTTTTCATTTTAAATACTGCTGTGTTGCAAAGTCAGTAAATGTTGATACTTGGCATACCTACCTAGGTTGTATACTTCTCAGGCTCCTTATTGCCATGGCATTCCCCTATCATGTCCAATACAAAGCTCTGCCCAAATGCCTTTACACCTCCTACTCACAGATGTTTTAAAACCTTCAGGGCATTATGCTAAGTATATGAAATCATTTACACATTTAGACATAAAAATTACATAAGATCAAAGTACCATTTACTTCATTACAAACATGATTTAGGAAAGGAGATTGTTTTTATAGATTTCAGCTTGGAGGACTTTTCATGTTTTTTTACACTGTAGGTGAAAAGCAGCTAGGTAAGTAAATTATATTCTCAGCAAGAATTAACCATCTTGCAAGTATACAGATTCGATATTTATTGACATTCAATTTAACTAAAAATGTTCATTTCTGAATTGCCGCAGCCTCATACTCTCTCTACATTCTAGAACTGTATAAAATTACCACCAATTACTGAATTCAGTAAATTGAGGATTGCAGAAGATACAATACAGACTAGTGTTATGATTGATAACATTCCAAAAGCCAAAATTATCCCTGATATAATTACAGAACTAAGGACAAGCTAATCTAGTTTCCATCCACTTTTTCTGCCCATTCTACACAACACAACTATTAAAAATTCAGGGACATATGGCAGCAGTAGCAGTAACTCAAAGGTTACCAATATAGAGTTCAATAATGAACAAAGCTCAATCACTAAAACAGCACAGATATCCTGAACAGGCATAAGGACTTAAAATTGAAAGGCTACAAAAATATCTTTTTGTCAGATAATAATCTCTGCAGCACAGTATCTGGCAGATATAAAGACTCAATAAGTACTTGTTGATTATCGATACTAGGTTAGGGTTCACTTGTGAGATTAAATGGGCCTATGGATAATAACAAGAATGCAGGTAAAAACAAAAAAGGAAAGGAAATATAAACTTAAAGAGATGTATACTAAAAATGCAAAACGAAAAGTAATAAAAACAAAGAAGAGAGGAAACAGGAGGATTTGGGTAAGGCAGTGATAATGCCTAACACGTCAAGATTAACAGCAGCTTAGACACCTAATTTGTTTTGCTTTAAATTCTCACAATCTTAGAAAATGAGAAAGTATTGTACCCCACATCTTTAAAAGAAAAAATAAAAAAAGAAAATGAGAAAGTAATCAGTTGCTAATGTGTTACTTTTCATTTTTACTTTAAAGAAATTAATTTTCCTCTCTTTGCTTTCATAAGTAAATATAGTCTTACTCAGGTAAGAAAAAGAACTTCAAAATACATATATCTCATAAGTTATACAATTCCTGAGCTGGAGTATAATCAATCAATCAGAAAAAGATAACTTATTGTAGCAATATTTAGTAGAGTAATACAATATAACAGTGGTATGTACATGCCAGAAACAAAAATCAACACTTAAATGAAATATCTGATATATATATATATAGAGAGAGAGAGAGAGAGAGATTGAGCTCTAAGAAACAAAAAAGGATAAGCAATATGCCTATATTATTCATGAAAATACTCCATTTGTATCAAAGACCAAGATTTTGACTTTCACACATTATATAAACATTCACACATTATAGAAACACCTCAATGATATATTTACTGCTGTTTATTCTTTCCTGCTCTAAAAAAATGCCTACCTTGTTATTTCCCGAAATCCTTTCTGTTTCATTTTCAATTTCCTGTCGAATTTCATCAAAATCCGTGTAAAGCTAAAAATTATTAAAACAAAAACCACAATATTCAAAATAAGATAAAAAGTTCTTAAGGGAATCCATATATTTCAAGGATGTCTATGGATGTGCTTCAGAGAATAGTAAACAAATTCTAATATACATATATATTTTTGAACTAAGGAAGCATAGTTTTTAATAAGCTTTTCAAAGTTTCCTGATTCTACAAGAATTAAAAATCACCAAATTTGACAAAACTGGGATCAATTGTTTCCCAAATAAGCAATTGTGATTAGAAATGTTACTGAGGTAACATTTGCTTTACAAAATAACAACACATTGCCAATAATAAGAAACCAAATTATCAACCACCTTTACAAAATATTCTTTTTTTTTTCTTTTGAGTTAGAGTCTTACTCCGTCGTCCAGACTGGAGTGCAGTGGCACGCTCACAGCCACCCCAGCATTGACCTGCTGGGCTCCAGTGATCCTTCTGCCTCAGCCTTCCAAGTAGCTGGAACTACAGGCACGCGCTACCACGCCCGGCTAATTTTTTTATTTATTGTAGAGACAAGGTTTTAGGTCTTACCGTGTTGCCCAGGCTGGTCTCAAACCCTTGGGCTCAGGCAATCCTCTCGCCTCGGCCCCACAAAGTGCTGGGATTACAGGCTTGAGCCACCACACCCGACCCAAAATATTCTTTTCAACATTATTTTTTCATTATACTTGCATGTGATTACCTTATTTTTGGTGTGAAGAAATTTACCCCATTCTTCTGCTTCCACCCCTAGAAAAAGAAAAACTCATTTATTGGAAACTTTGGAAATCACTTTTTATCTTTTGTTGGGAATTTTAAAAGGCAACATAATACACTGTTATTTGTTCCTACTTTGCCATCAATTACAAGTGCTTTAATGTCTGCTAAGTTATATTTTACACATTTAAAAAATTGTGTCATCTATTTTAAAAACATGACTAACATCAGGTGGAATTGCTCACAGGTCTTCCCACCAGTTGAAATCTAGATTTTAGGAATAAAATTGTTCATTTCTTGTCATATTTCATATGTAGTTATAGTATAAGGAATATTCTTCATTTTTAAACATCTTACATAAAAAAACAGTTTTTCTAATGAAAGCACTCAATTAAGTTAATAACTAAGAAGAAAAATTAAGAATCCCAATGAGTAGTGCAAAAAGCATATATAACTGATTTGGCCAGGCACAGTGGCTCACGCCTATAATCCCAGCACTCTGGGAGGCCAAGACGGGAACAGCCTGGGCAACATGGCAAGACCTCATATCTACAATAAATAAAAAAAATTAGCGAGGATGGGGGCAAGCGCCCATAGTCCCAGCAACTTGGAAAGCTAAGGTGGAAGGATCACCTGAACCCAGCAGATGGAGCCTGTGGTAGCAGTGATCATGCCACTGCATTCCAGCCTGGGCAACAGAGTGCAATTCCAACCAAAAAAACAAACAAACTGATTTGCATACATAACTCAAGGAGAAAATATACAATATGCCTGTGAGACAGCTAATTTTTAATGATGTTGTTTTAAAATTTGGTTTCCTGTTGGTTACCTATAAAGTCATAACACTGTCCCTTTACTAGCTCTCTCATTATTACAGAGCATTATAATTTGTATATACTTCCAAGGTGATCTAAACCCCCTCCCCCAACCCCTCCCCCGGAGTCAGGACTATGCTTTCCCTTGGAACTGGAAGTAGAAAAGAAATAAAAAGGAGAAAAAGAAAAAAAACCAAAAACCCTGGTATACACGCTATATGTAGTTGCTTGCCACTCTCCTTTAGTTTATAGGTCCATTTGCACTTCCTGAAAGAAGGAAAATATATTTACTATCTGCATTGTGTGAAGTGCTTTACAATTTGGAGAGCAAGTTTTATTCTGTTTTTCCCAGAGAAACTAGAACTGTTTAATTGTAGAAAGGTAATCTAACTTTACCTCCCCAAGCACAGCTATTTTGCTTTTGTCAAGTTCAGAAGTTAAAAGGTCTTAATGATTAAGTTTATTGAATAATGCATATTAGCCACCTGAAACCAAAATAAAAATGGCTATAAGATATTCAGATAAATACTTATTGAGGAAAATATGGGTCACTTCTTTGGTGGAATAAAGAGAAATAAAACTGGTTCCTTTCTGCAAGTAAAATGCTCAACTACTTGAAGCTTAGTACCTTCTTCCAAGAATCTCCTTGGAGGACTGGAATAATCTAGGTGAACAGAACTCACAAAGGCAGGTACTACATACCAAAGGGGTGTTTTGAATTTACCTTACATTAAAAGGGCCTGGCTTCACAAGCATGTTTTTAAAAATAAAAATAAATTACATTTACCACCAAAAAAGCTTGCATGTTTTTGCATTGCCAAAAAAAATAACAAGAACCAACTGATAAAACCTACAATCAATGTGGACAGGCAAATAAAAATGGAAGAAAAAAAATGCACACAGCCTGTAAGAGTACATAAGCACACATGCAGGCATAATTTTAAAAAGGGCCAAAAATAAATGGATAAAGGAAACCTTTAGAAAGGTGTCTTGAGTTTTTCCATGTGGCAGGGTCTGTAGTTAAAGAGAAACAGCACAGAATAAATAAGTTTAGTGCTTATCCCTAAAATTTTAAACCTTTAAAAAAAAATCTAATGTGCAGAAACCTGATCACATTTCAAATGCACACAGCATTCACTTATTCAAAATTTACAACTAGAATTAGAGGGATATACATAATATTTTTAAGTGATGGAAACATAGCATATTGTGTGCTATAATTCATTCTTAACATTTTTAGAAAATAAATTTTACATTACAATTAGTTATGTCACCATTGTTTCTAATTCTGACACAAATTGATTACAGCTAATCCACTATTCAAAAATTTGCCTGAGATATTTGATAACCTACTATGGAAAAAGATAAACTGCCTAATAAAATAGAATCTATAAAATATACTAAATACATCTGTCAAAACTTAAAAGTCAGTAAGTATATGAAAGTTTTTTATTTTTTACCCCATTAGCTAAGATTGTGCTTTATAAGGGTATTTTCTTTGAAATATAGAGTGAATTTAACAGAACACCATACAAAGTTAACTCTTCACCTTCAAGGACTCAATCCAAAAGAGACTACTACTTGTATCACAACTATGCAGAAAGGTTAATCCTACCTTTTTCCTTTAATTCTTATGCATAATTTTACTGCCTTTTGGGAGTAATTGATTGCTTTTACAAATAGATAATTTAGCTGGGCTCGGTGGCTCAGCCTGTAATCCCGCGCCTTGGGAGGCTGAGGTGAGTAGATTGCCTGAGCCCGCGGGTTCGAGACCCGCCTGGGCACCTTGGTGAGACCCCATCTCTACAATAAATTAAAAAATGAACCGGGTGTGGTAGCACGCGCCTGTAGTTCCAGCTACTTGGAAGGCTGAGGCGGAAGGATCGCCGGAGCCCAGCAGGTCGAGGCTGCGGTGGCCGGGAGCGGCCACTGCACTCCAGTCTGGGCAACAGAGTGAGACTCCAACTCAAAAATAAATAAATAAATAAATAAATCTCTTAAAATTAATGCAACATTTTTGCTTCTGGATGCTTGAAATAGTCATTCAGGAAACACACATAAAGACACACTGTGCCAGGATGTGCTAGGATGTTCACATAGCACTGTTGGTAATTATACATAGTCAGCAATAATTTAAATGTCCAATAGAAGAATGGGTAACTATAGTACATCTATGTCATTCAGCAATTCAGGTGTCTGTTATATATCTATGAACTAACACAGAAAGATCTCTAAGTCATATTGTAAAGCAAGGTAAAGAACAATACATGTATCTCATTTATCTTGTTAAAAACTACAGCTTATAAGTATATCTAATTAGGTAAAAATAGAAACACAAACGTTTCTTAGTTTAGGTAAATCTGAGACCCAAATTATGTTTAGAAGGAGTTATACCATGGACACCTTCAACTTGTTCTCTGAATTTATCCCTTTGAGGGTGTGGAACGGATTCAGGGTAGTCCAATGCAGTAAATGAGTAGACTATCAACTTAAATCTATTTCCTTTTCTGCTCATCCTATATAGAAAAAAGTCTGCATGAATATACACCATACTGTTGTGACCACTAACAGTAGCCATTGCTAGGGAAAAGGAGCAGGTTTGGGATGAGAAGGCAAAGGAGATCTTATCTTTTAAGTTCCTGTTTGAATCTTTGTTTAACCAAGAACGTATTCATATTTTCATGCTCATACTTTAATTTTTTCAACAAATCCAAAATCAGTTTTTCTCAGAATGCTAAAATACTAACTTTCCTCATGATATATAATTAAGTGTATGTGCCCCTTTCAAAATACAATAACATGTTTAGATGGATGTTTAATAAATAAAATATGTTGATGATAAAGGAAGAAAAATTTTATTTCCTATGTTCAGGTCACCTAAAGCTACCATTTCAGAAAACAATGAATAGCAGTCTGAATTACAGGCTTCTCAGCTTTCAGATACTACCTTTTGTAAATAAATCCTACTCATTCCTAGGAGAACCACTAGCCATATATAGGCCGAGAATGTGACCAAAGATGAGAATCCAAAAAGTCCGGGTACATAGTGTATACCAGAAAGCCAGCTCTGGGTTCCTTGGGATCTTAGACATACTATTAGCATCTAGCAGTCTAGAAAATCCTGTCTTCTTCTGGGAGATAGTGCTACCATTCATGGTATACCCCACATAGATATTTGTTCCTATACTCCTATGATATTCTAACTTTCAGTATTTGAGGAACATATAATTGTTGGACCAGTAGGGAAGAGTGTCAGTTTTAAAGTCATTATATTTAAATTCTGCCCTCTTCAAACAAGTACTTGACTTTTTTTTTTTTTTTGTCCGTTTCACTGTGTTACCCAGGCTAGAGTGCAGTGGCATGCTCACGGCCACTGCATCTTCGACCTGCTGGACTCAGGCGATCCTTCTGCCTCAGCCTTTCAAGTAGCTGGAACCACAGATATGTGCCACCACACCCGGATAATTTTTTGATGTATTGTAGAGATGAGGTCTCGCCATGTTGCTCAGGCTGGTCTTGAACCCCTGAGCTCAGGTAATCCTCTTGCCTCTGTCTCCCAAAGTGCTAGGATAACAGGTGTGAGCCACCATGCCTGGCTAACTCCTTTTAGGAGTTTTGT
The DNA here is from genome assembly GCA_963574415.1 of Tarsius wallacei. Lineage (NCBI taxonomy): Eukaryota > Metazoa > Chordata > Mammalia > Primates > Tarsiidae > Tarsius > Tarsius wallacei. Next base: position 5,998 of record CAUYQG010158725.1, on the reverse strand, counting down.
ACCCTCATCTCTAAGATTCAGAGTAATATCTGCCTTTCTGGATTATTAATAATATTAGCAATAAAGTATATAAAATATCTCAAACAGTAATGATCCATCTATTCAAACAAGGATCTATTTTAAAATGATTATCAAGAGTCTGATACAGGTATAAAAAGTTTTTATTATCAGCATAGTACAGTATTCATAGATTTTTATCAAGCAATCTCCAAAATATATCCTCCAGGGAGAGCAAGTCTCTTTTATAGGATACATTACATACATGGATACATGGATGCCTAGGAAAGACCCAATCTCTGGTTTTTACCGCCTTTCTCTTTTTGCTCTTCCTCTTCCCTCTCTTTAAATTCAGAAGGCATTCCTTAAGACCTAAAGTCCTTTTGTAGGTAGCCCTAGAGACTGATAGGTTGAGTGCTGTTTTTTCGTCCATAAAATTGTTAACCTTTGCTGGAACTTCTCTGTTTCTTCAGGGTTTTCCATATTTCCCCCTCCAGATGGCTGTTTTTATTAATTGCCTTATATTAGGAACAGGTCAGTTTGCTGGGGATAGGAAAATGTTGAAAAATACTGCAAATAAGACACAAGCTAAATAAGCAGCAATTGCTATCCAAAACCTTGGATCTTTTAGCAGTGCTTTATCAAAGCAGCTAAACACAGTGTATCCTATGGACATTCCAGCAAATCCACCTGCGATGTGAGCTGCAAAAGACACCTTTGGAGAAAAGGGGGGGAAATAGAAATAATTAAAGAAAATGCTACTTGCATATTTCAGCTGTATCTCTCTTATTCAAACACAGATACCATCACAGTCAAACAAGAGTCTTAAAAGTCTAGAGAACCAGGGGGTAAGGCAATAGAGACACAAAGCTCCATGTGCACACAGAGAAAGGTGATATTCTAAAATATGCAAGCTTAAAAATGTTATTTTCATTCATTCTCTGAGTACACAAAACAGAGCCATTGTTTGTCCTTCTTCTTGATCATCACTGCATTTAGAGTTGTTCTATATAGTGCCAACCAAGAGAACAGGAGTTGAGTTGCTATAAGGCATCTCTATAGGAGCATACTCTGATTCCACCTACATGGGATGTCAGAATTAAAACACAAGTAATAACATAAAAATACTCAAACAGAAACTAGCAGATTCTAAGACAAATCCCAGCAAAACTGAAAGCCTTTGTCAGCTCTCTTAACGTTATGAAGTCATATGGACCCAAATTTTCATTGCTGTTTTTCAATCTACTTTTTATTCAATGTGGACAAGAAAATTCCTTACCTCCTGTTTTGGAATAGCTACCAACATGGCCAGTATAGCAAAGCAGAGTCTAGTGGTCAGGGCGAGAGAGTTACATGAGAAGGACAATTCAGAAGTCCTTCCTTAGGAACCTTCTTAACTTCCAAATGAAAATGTGGCTGTCCTAAGCCACAGAGCTTGTAACCCCTATATGATGGCCCTTTTTGATGGGTAAACACATTTCTATTTTTAAAAAGGAAGAAATTGAACTCACCGGAGACCCGTTTGCAGGGACAAAGAACCTTCTGTAGAGAGCAAATCCCATGTCCGACACAACTAGAAGCAAAAACACCCTGATGAATCCCCAGGATCTCCACAATAGTGCACCAAGTGTATTTAGTTGCCCTCTAATAGTAATAATAGCTATCATTTATTGAGACTTCATGCCAGGTGCTGTTCTAAAAGCTCTACATGTGTTAACTCCTTAATTCTCATGACAATCCTATGAAGTGTAGGTACTATCATTATCCCATTTTAAAGATTTATTCATCCAGAAAGTATTTATTGACTATCCTTTAAGTGTGAGGCATTATTCTAGGTGGTAGGAATACAGCAATGAACAGATGAGACAGCCCTGCCCCATGGAGCTGACAGTCTAGCAGGGTGAGGCAAACAAGTAAAATACATGGTGTGTCAAGTGGTGCTAAGTGCCATGGAGAAAATACACAGGGAGGAAGGAGAATTGAGCATATGCCAAGTGTGGGGCGTGATTTTCAGTAGGAGAATAGGGGAGGATCTCCCTGAGAGATGACATTAAATGGAGGTAAGGGTGCAAGCCATGCTGATATTTGAAGCAGGAGTCTTTTAGACAGAGGCAAGAGCAAGCACAAAGTCCCTGAGGCAGGAGTTTGCCTGGTGTGTTTGAGGAATACCAAGCAGTTGATCTGGCTGGATCAGTGGGGTTCAAAGTGGTTTTCCCCAAGACCAGCAGCATCAGTATCAATTGGGAACTTACTGGAAATGAAAATTATCAGGCCCACCCCAGACCTACTGAGCCAAAAACTCTGAGGGTGGGGCTCAGCATTCTGTGGGGTTTTGTTTTTGTTTTGGTTTTGGAAGGTGAGTTGTTACACAGTCCTTAGTGGATTCTGACCTTCATGGCCACCGTCCTGCTTGATTCTGTGTTTTAACAAGATATTCAGGTGATTCTGGACTAGAATTAGGGATAAAATAGTAGGTGTGCTATCAGACAGGTAGCAGGGGACAGATTATATAGGAAGCTTGTAAGCCACTGTAAGGACTTTAACTTCTACTCTAAGTTATAGGAAACCCTTAAAAGCTTTTGAGCATAGGAGTGACATGATCTAACTGAAATTTTAGAAAGATCACTCTGGCTGTTATATGGGACCCAGACTATAAGACAGCAAGAAGAGGAACATGGAGACCAGCTAGAAGAACACAACTATAACAGCAGTCCAAGTGAGAAGTGATGATGGTAACTTTTTTTTTTTTGAGTTGGAGTCTCTCTCTGTCGCCCAGACTGGAGTGCAGTGGCCGCTCCCAGCCACTGCAGCCTGGACCTGCTGGGCTCCGGCGATCCCTCCACCTCAGCCTTCAAGTAGCTGGAACTACAGGCGTGCACTACCACGCCTGGCTAATTTTTGATTTATTGTAGAGATGAGGTCTCACCAAGTTGCCCAGGCGGGTCTCGAATCCGCGGGCTCAGGCATTCCACTCACCTCGGCCTCCCAAAGTGCTGGGATTACAGACTGAGCCACCAAGCCCAGCCAATGATGGTACTTTATACATAAGGAAACTAAGACACAGCCTGGCACAGTGGCGCATGCCTGAAGTTCCAGCTACTTGGAAGACTGAGACAGAAGGATCACCTGAAACCAGCAGGTCGAAGCTGCGGTGGCCGTGTGCATGCCACTGCATTCCACCCTGGATGATAGAGTGAGATTCTGACTCAAAAAAAAAAAAGAAAGAAAGAAACCAAGACACCAAGGCTCCACTCTCACCTACCATGCTAATTGCCTCTAATTACCATCAGGGGCATTGAAGATTGTCAGGCCATAAAAGGAACAGTGAGAGCCAGAACATAGACGTTCTTCAAATAAGTCAGATCTATGCTGCAAAAGGAGCTTCCAGTCTCTTGGCCCAAAAGAATTCAGCCCTGTGTGTGCTGTGCTTGGGAATATCTCTTGCAGCTATCACATTCCACACCCATCCCCCAATTCCCTGTGCTCTGCTTAGTCAGCCACTATGTCCTCGGAGACAGAGAGGCCTAGTCCTTGCCTTTGGGAAAATAGCATCAGGACCATATGTATTGATCAATACTGTATCGATTGATGTTGAAGTCACTGGACAGAAATTGAGGTCGAGGAAGTATTCAATATTAATTTAATTGTCAATGACTATTCCACAAAGTGTTGGATACATGGGGCTATATCATATGCATTTTCTGATGCAAGTAAATAACAAGCAGATAGGACTATAATTATAAGAAAATCATTGCCAGAGAACAGTACAAACTTAACTGGAAACAGCTACTTTGGTCTAGATTTCCATAACAGGAGGCCTCCCCTCAAAAAGTCTTTGTGGCTGGGGCTCGGTGGCTCAGCCTGTAATCCCAGCACTTTGGGAGGCCGAGGCAGGTGGATTGTCTGAGCCCGCAGGTTTGAGACCAGCCCAGGCAACTTGACGAGACCTCGTCTCTACAATAAATAAAAAATCAGCCAGGCATAGTAGCACGCGCCTGTAGTTCCAGCTACTTGGAAGGCTGAGGTGGAAGGATTGCCTGAGCCCAGAAGGTCGACGCTGGGGTGGCCATGAGCGTGCCACTGCACTCCAGCCCGGGTGATGGAGTGAGATTCCAACTCAAAAAATAAAAAAAGTCTTTGTATCTATTGGCATGTCCGCTTCTTTACCCAGTTTCTCTAATTCATATTGACCCCTTCCTACATCTGTCTGTCTCTTTTCTCTTTCTGCTTCCTAGGGGACTTTGCTTCTGGGATACTGCAGCCTCTAAACTGAGACATGTCTTCCCACCTAAAAGGAAGCCTTTACTCCAATAAACCAAATCATTGTCCCATTAAAAATTCGACACTCAACCAGGCATGGTGGCTCATGCCTGTAGTCCCAGCACTTTGGGAGACCAAGGTGGGAGGACTGCTTGAGCCCAGGAGTTCAAAACTAACATCAATTTCACCCAACGGAGTTACTTGGGCAACATAGAGAGACCTCATCTCTACAAAAAAAAAAATCAAAAAATTAGCCAGGCATGGTGGTGTGCACCTGTAGTCCCAGCTACTTGGGAGGCTGAGGTGGAAGGATCTCTTGAGCCCAGGAAGTGGAGGCTGCAATAAGCCATGATTGTGCCACTGTGCTTCAGACTAGGTGACAGAGTAAGACTCAAAAAAAAAAAATTGACACTCTTTTCAAAAGAGTTGCCTTTATATTAATTTTTAATAATATATTAGTATATTTAATATACTAATATATTAAAATTATATTTAGTATGAAAACATAACATTTCCTTAACCTTTCCCAAAGGAAAGCTTAGTTGCTTAATTAGAAAACACATCCCACAAATAATGCCTGATGGAGAAGGGTCCTTCAGACCAGCTGTCCTTCACAATTAAGAAGAATATTTACCACTTAAATGAAATTGTATACATACTTCCAAGGAAGTGTGTTTCAAATAAAAATATATTTGCATTTTATCAATCTGATATGTGTTGTAACTATTCTTAGGGCAAAAACTTAGATAAATCAGTTCAAAAACTTTTAGAAATGACATGTACCAGGAATTGAAGAGGATAAATGTTAGCATATCCTACCTACTGGGTAAGATGTTTGTAGGATATAATTTTAAAAAACACATCATTCTATGATTTTATTACTTCCCTCAAGAATGGCATACTATTAATATTACATAAGGAATATTAATAGTGCATAAGGAAAGGAGTTTTACTCCAACACATAAGAGTATTAAAACCATTTCCCCATTAAGGGTATGGGGCTTCTGTTAGGAAAGTCATTTGTAATCAAATGGGCACAGTGGCTCACTCCTATAATCCCAGCACTTTAAGAGGCCAAAGCAAGAGGACTGCTTGAGCCCAGGAGTTCAAGACCAGCCTGGGTAATATAGTGAGACCTCATCTCTACAAAAGTCAAAATATAAGCCAGGGGTGGTGGCTATTCAGGAGGCTGAGGTGGAAGGATTGCCTCTACCCAGGAGTTCTAGGCTGTGGTAAGCCGTAAACACACTGCACTCCAGTGTGGGCAATATAGTAAAACCCTTATTCAAAAAGAAAAGGAAAGAAAGTCATTCATAATCACCTAAAAGAAGCAGATTGACTGAAGACCCAAATAACTTGTGTGACATTTTTATGGTCAAATGATTTGTCACTTGGTTTTGCGACTCAATTCAAGAGGCAGGTCTGCTCCTACAGCAACTCTCCTATCTCCAGGTGCTCTCTCCCTTCCCTGCTGACAGTTGCCCTTATCTTCTGGATATTTTTTTTTTTTTTTCGAGTTGAAGTCTCACTCTGTTGTCCAGACTGGAGTCCAGAGGCCGCTCCCAGCCACCGCAGCCTTGACCTGCTGGGCTCCGGCGAACCTTCCGCCTCAGCCTTCCAAGTAGCCGGAACTACAGGCGCACGCTACCACGCCCAGCTAATTTTTTGATTTATTGTAGAGACGAGGTCTCGCTTGCCCAGGCGGGTCTCGAACCCGCGGGCTCAGGCAATCCACTCACCT